>JAQJVL010001984.1:0-131014 GCA_035578905.1 Stictocephala bisonia
AATTTGGATGACCTATGGGCAGCAAGATGGTAGCGGAATTGAATTCTTTAGACTAGCCATGAGTCTTAGGCGTTTCAAATTACTGCTTAGAGCATTGAGGTTCGATGATATTCGTACCAGGCCACGAAGGAAAGTCAATGATAAACTGGCTCCAGTAAGAAGAGTTTTCGAACAGTTTGTGCAAAAATGTCAAGAAAATTATGTCGTCAGCGAGTTTGTCACTGTTGACGAAATGCTACTAAAATTCAGGGGCAAATGTTCTTTCAGGCAATATATAAAAAACAAGCCTGCAAAGTACGGAGTTAAGGTTTTTTCATCTGTTTGTGCCAAATCATTTTACACCAACAATTTAGAAATCTACACTGGAAAACAACCAGACGGTCCATACCAGGTCGATAACTCTGGAAAGTCTGTCGTTGAACGTATTGTAGCACCAATATCAGGCAGTAAACGTAATGTTACGGTCGACAACTGGTTTTGCTCCATACCTCTTTGTGTCGACCTTTTGAAGAATCACCAACTAACACTTGTTGGTACGTTGAGGATAAATAAAAAAGAACCTCCCCCCCCCAGCTTTTGTGGACAAAAAACAAGGAGACGTAGGAAGCTCTAAATTTGGTTTCAAAAAAGACATGACTTTAGTGTCTTACAAAGCAAAACAAAATAAAAAGGTTGTTTTGTTATCATCCATGCATGACGACGCAGCTGTAGACAGAGATGAAGCTTCAGCTACCTATGGCAAGCCAGAGGTAATACTCTTCTATAACTGTAGCAAAGGAGGAGTTGATACAGTGGATAAATACGTTTCACATTACGATGTAGCAAGAATCTCAAACAGATGGTCTATGGTGATCTTTTATTCAATGCTGAATGTAGGTGGATTGAACACCTTCATTATTCACAAAGAAAATGTGAACTCTCCTGTGGCTAAGCGAAGACTTTTTTTACGAATTTTAGCCAAAGAACTATGCAGAGAACACATGGCAACAAGAATAACTGTAATAAGTACTCCAACTGCAACCAAGAAAAGGCTTCGACAGATGTTGGACTTGAATGAAGAAGAGGCACGACCCGCACCCGCTGATGAGGACACTTCAGGTAGATGCTACTCATGCAACTGGAGGAAAAACCGTTTGTCCAAAACAAGATGTAACAGCTGCAAAAACTTCATCTGTCGTGAGCACTCTGCACCAGTGATGTGTGTCAACTGCGCAGTAAGTGAGGAAGAAGTTCACACAGACTCAGAATAAGGCTCTGATTTAGTAGTCAGAAAAAGTGTATCAATCTTCTTTGTTTTTATTATATAATTTTTTGTACTTTTCTTTTTTATTGTATTCTTTTCATGATTAGTATGTTATCAGAAACTTCGTTAACAAACGACATTTTTTGTATATACAGTATCAGGGTTACATTTGTTAATTTATTTGGTTTAAAATGTATTGTAATTTTCAACACTCACATACATATTTTTTTTACTATAATTTTGGTACTAAAATAAGTTTTACCTTTTTTATATGATTCTACATACTGTTTTGAAATTACTGTAAATAAAAGTATTAAGTTTCGTGAAAATAACATTTAATTTAGTCACCTGGAAGTAACCTCCGTGTGCGACCTCTCGCGTTTTGAAATTCATGCGACTCACGGAGGGTTAAGACCCTAGGGTCTGGGGTTGATCGTTTTTTCATAAATTTATTGACTAAGATTCCTTCAGGCCACATTTCTGACTTAAGTAAGTTTTCAAGGTAATTACTTGCAACTCCTACCTTAAACGATGAGTAGGTTGAGTATCTTGTTTGTAATTTCTCACAGGTTACCTATTAAATACTAACTGAATTCGAACAACATTTTTCATAGTTTTTAATCATTCTCACACTTATTTACAAAATTGCCACCATGACAACACAAACAATAATATTCCAAAAACAACCAGATGATTGTTGACAACTAAATATACAACAATTCTCCCACACATATTATTTTCTCTATAAGTCCAATTTTATAACTGGGCGTCTAGGCCTATCTGACCGCCTCAGTTGGGGAGCTTGTGGAGGGTTTCTTTCTGGTGATTGGAAAACTTGGCGTTCATCCGGCTCCAGGTGATCATGACAATCCACTTCTTTTGGTACTTCATCTTTAACATTAACTTCTTGAGACGTATTCTTGGATGAATTGCTTGTAATTTCGTTAGGTGTGAAGTTACTTTTGAAGTCAGGGCTGTTCTCTCCTAGCAAAATTTTGGAAATGAAGTAGGTTTTCCTGTGATTTCCTAAGTTCAATATCTACTTCACATTTCCTAATTTGATCAAGATGACGTTTTACTATGTACCCTTTATCTAATTCAATTAAATAATGGATTTTGCCAAGTTTCTCAACAAAAGTTCCATACAGCCAGAAATTTGAAGCTGAATAATTTCTTAATTGTACTCTCTCACCAATCCTTAATGATTTACATGCTGGTTGTTGAACCTTGTTCTTATCTGAGGAAGGGGGAAAGATAAGGTTTAGCTTGGTGCGAATATTCCAACCCATAAAATTTTCAGCAGGAGTTGCTCCGCAAGCTAAAGGTGTAGCCCGGAACCTAAACAATATTGAATGTAGTTTCAGACTCAATGATTCCTTTTCTTCCTCCAACGACTTTAACCTTTGTTTTAGGATCTGAACATACCGCTCCGCTTGCCCATTCGTCGCTGGGTGGCCAGGAGCTATAAATCTTTGCTTAATGCCATTTCTGATACAAAAATCTATAAACTCTCCAGAAGTAAATATTGAAGCATTGTCACTCACCAAAATCTCTGGAAGGCCATTCCGAGAAAATATTTCTCGTAGCATCGTTATTGTAGATCCAGTGGAAGGAGAGCTGTTGATCATTTTAATTTCCGGCCACTTAGATTTAGCATCCACCAAAACTAAAAAATGATGCCCCTTAAAGGGCCCGGCCGGCATAATCCAAATGAACACGCTGCCAGTTTTTCTCTGGAACTTCCCAAACATGAAGAGGAGCCTTTTCGGGGTTATTCTTGATATCACAACAGGCCTTACAGTTTCTCACTGTATGCTCTATGTCAACATCAATATTTTTCCAGTAACAAAATCTTCTTGCTAATGCTTTCATCTTAACAATGCCAATATGTGTATCATGCAACTCTTGTAACACTTCGTGCTGGATTTGTTTAGGTATTACTACTCGTTGCCCTCGGAATATTATACCTTTGTATAAATGAAAGTCTGTAGAACGATCTTTGCCACTGATTAAGTCCCGTTTAAGCCTTGCCAAGTCTAGATCCTTATTAGTCTCTTCTACAATTACAGAATGAGTCACGGTCCTAGATGACACAGAATTAATCGTATGTTCCAACATTTGATCATCTTCTGATACACTTTCGATTATCGTATGAAGTGGAGTTCTTGATAAGTAATCGGCGTTTGCATGGTGCTCTGATTTCCGGTGCTGCACATGATAATTGAAATTACTCAAAAATGCGGCATACCGAAGAAGTCGAGTAGCTGATGTAGTAGGTAAAGCCTTGTTGGGATGGAAAATAGTTTGTAAAGGTTTGTTGTCGACAATTAGAGTAAACTTCCTGCCAAATAAATATTGGTAAAATCTATTGAATGACCAAAACACTGCCAGTGCTTCCTTGTCCAACTGTGAATAATCTTTTTCAGCAGGTGTCAAAGATCTTGATATGAAAGCAATAGGGTGTTCTTCTCCATTTATGATATGAGATAATACTCCTGAAATTCCTTTCGGTCCTGCGTCTGTTGCAAGTGTCAATGGAAGACTTGAATCAAATGGAACTAGCACTCTGTCACTGATGATCTCATTTTTAATTTCTACAAAAGCATTTTCACAATCACGTGACCAACAGAATTTGACATTCTTATGCAACAACTGGTTTAAAGGCTGAAGTATTTCAGACGATCTTGGAATAAACTGAGTAATAGGCAGTGAGTCCAAGGAAACTCCTAAGTTCTTCTGTGTTCGTAGGCCGAGCTGATTCAACTATTGCTTTAACTTTTTCAGGGCATTTCTTTAAGCCATCGGCCCCAATTACAAGACCTAAGTATTTTATTTCCTTTTTGAAAAATTGGCATTTATCAAGATTGATGTGGAGGTTCAATTTTCTCATTCTGGTCTGTTATATCTCTGAATACTTAATATTTATTAGCATGTGTTCTTATAATCAGATGATTGTATTTATCTAATGTTTATGTTTATGTTTTCAAGTTTTACTTTTGGGTATAAAAACCATCTATTTTTACATATTTATTAATCATTTATTTGAATACGAAAATGGCGACGAGGATTTGGGATTTCTTGTTGGATTTTTAGATTTGTTCATTTATTCACTTTCACATCATGGCTGAAGAATTAATCAACACATTAGTGGAGGCACTACGCCAAGTTCAATTACCTCAACAACCGACACAATCTACGAGCCGATACAATGGACGGGGCTTTCAACTTCAACCATACGATGAAAATGAAGAAGCATTCGACAATTATGTATCACGGTTAGAGAATTTCTTCGAGCTACAAAATATTACAGAAGATGACAATGAATCAAATGCACATAAAATCCACATACTTCTTAATTGTTTAAGCCCTAGAATTTTCCAGACCTTGTCTGCACCAACAGCTCCTCAGAAACCCTGTGAAAAGAATTATGAAGAACTCGTCAAGTTACTAAAGCAACACCTCTGCCCTAAAGCTAGCGAAATGGCAGAACAACATCGCTTTGTACTTCGACTCCAGGAAGATGGTGAGTCTATTGGCCAGTACATATCTAATCTGAGACAAATAGCTAATGCATGTAACTTCGTGTGCTCTGATTGTAACAAGTCAACTATGGATGTTCACCTACGGTCACAGCTTGTAAGAGGGATTAATGATAATGACATTCGCGAAAGAATTTTACAGCAAGGAACAATCATGACTTTCGATGAAACAGTTAAACTTGCCATAGCAACTGAAGCAGCAAAGTTGGAAAGTCGACAAATGCAAAACCAAAGGTCATCGACTCCAGGAGTAAATAAAATCAGTTTAAATAGGAAAGTTACCAACCCGACATTTAAAGATAAACTTAACAAGTTGAAAGGTTGCTGTTTTAGATGCGGTAGCTCATCACATAGGTCTAATGAATGTGATGCGAAAAACAGAACTTGTCACAACTGTCAAAAGGTAGGACATATAGCAAGGGTATGTCTTACAACTTCAAAACAAATTAATCGAAAGGGCCAAAAACAGTTTGGTCAGGCCTTCTCTTCAACAAACTCTGAAAGATCCGGATCAGATCAAGAAGACATTTTCTGCATGCGGCAGTATAAGGGTAGTCGTAACGACAAAATGATGGTACAAGTGACTGTAGATGGCGAACATATAGATTTAGAATTGGATACTGGAGCAGCAGTCACAACAATTTCTCTGGACACTTTTACAAGATTATTTCCTGAAAAGATTCTTAACCCGACTCACCTCAAACTACATACATATACTAATGAGGTAATCAAACCACTAGGTGTGTGCCAAGTAAAAATAAAGCATGACAACAAAATGGTAAAAGGAGATCTTTACGTTCTTGCCCAGAAAGTGGATTCTATAATGGGCAGAGAGTGGATAAGGAAGCTCAACATTTCATGGGCTGATATTAGATCTTTACGAGCTTCTCAGCCAACACAGGCTCAGTCATTAGACAGACTTCTTCATGAATTCTCTGACATCTTCGACAAAAGAGTAGGCACAATTCCTAATTTTGAATGCGCTCTTCAACTCAAAGATAATGCTTAACCTGTTTTCAAACGTGCCAGACCTGTACCATATGCTCTCATGGGAAAAGTGGAAGAGGAGTTAAAAAGATTGGAGGCTGAGAAAATCATAGAAAAAGTATCACATGCAACGTGGGCGACACCTATTGTACCTATAGTAAAACCTAATGGGTCGATGAGACTTTGCGCTGACTACAAGGCAACCCTCAATCCCCTACTGCAAGATGAACACTATCCAGTACCGAGAATCGAAGATATTTTTGCGCAGATGTCTGGAGGGAAATTCTTCTGTACGTTAGATGTCCGTCAAGCTTACCTACATGTCGTTATGAATGAAGAAAGTTCCAAAATGCAGGCAATCAACACACATTTGGGAATTTTCAAAGTCAACAGGTTAATGTTTGGGGTCAAGACAGCACCTGCTATCTGGCAGAAACAAATGGATCAAGCACTGCAGGGACTTGAGGGAGTATCTTGTTTTTATGACGATGTCAAAGTTCAAGGTAGCTCTTTTTCAGAAACGCTAAATCGACTGAGAGCTGTGTTTCATCGCCTTAGAGACTGTGGGATCCGGCTTAATAAGGAAAAATGCAAGTTCTTCGAGAAATCTATTAAATACTTGGGGCACATAATCGACGAAAATGGTCTACACAAGGACTGCGATAAAACCAAAGCGATCAGTGAAGCAAAACGACCTAAAAACGTATCAGAACTAAGGACATTCATAGGACTCGCCAACTACTACAATAGGTTTATACCAAACTTAGCGAGTATTCTTAATTTTATCTATCAACTCCTACAAAAGAACGCCGAATTCAAATGGACAAGTCATTGTGAAAACACCTTCGACAAAATTAAACGACACATTACCAGTGAACAGGTGTTAGTTCCTTTCGATCCGAAGTTGCCTTTAATACTGAGCACAGATGCATCACCTCTGGGTCTGGGAGCCGTGCTCTCACACAAAATGCCCGATGGATCTGAAAGACCAATTAGTTTTGCATCCAGGTCACTTTCCAAAAGTGAAGCAAATTACAGCCAGATTGAAAAGGAAGCAACTGGTTTGTTTTGGGGACTACATAAATTTTTCATGTACTGTTTCGGTCGAACCTTTACCTTAGTTACGGACCACCAACCGTTGACATCAATCTTCAACCCATCTAAGGCTCTTCCCGCAATATCAGCTTCTCGAATGCTTAGGGTTGGAGGACAAAAAGTCCAAACCAAAAAATCCAACCCGGAAGGACCAAATCTATTAGGTCCAAAATTATTTTGAGAAAATCTATTATTTTCTCAAAATAATTTTGAGAATAAACTATTTTGAGAAAATAAAATATACGGTTTATTAAGCTTTGAGAATAAACCGTGATCCACTTGGGTAGCAGCCGTGATCTACTCGGGTAGCATCCGTGATCTACTTGGGTAGCAGCCGTGATCTACTCGGGTAGCATCCGTGATCTACCTGGGTAGCAGCCGTGATCTACTCGGGTAGCATCCGTGATCTACCTGGGTAGCAGCCGTGATCTACTCGGATAGCATCCGTGATCTACCTGGGTAGCAGCTGTGATCTACCGCAGGTTAGGTTAGGTTAGGTTAGGTTAGGTTAGGTTAGTTGCTTACTTCAATAAGCACCATTTTGAAATAAAAATAAGTTCAAAATAAAAATAAGCTCAAAATAACAAGTATTGGACTTTTTGCTTAGACTTTTAGGTATTGGCTGTTACAGCTTTTGGACTTTTTGTCTTGGGCTTTTCGGTTTAGACTTCTTGATTTGGACTTTATGTCGCACAATCATGCTTAGGTACGCTATTTATCTGTCAGGATTCAACTACACAATAGTTTACAGGAACACAATACAACATGCAAACGCTGATTACCTTTCACGTTTTCCACTGGATCGGCCAGAAGATAATGATATGGACCAGTCCTCCATGTTTCAAATCAAACAGCTGGAAGTCATGCCGGTTACAAGAAGAAATCTAGCGATAGCTACTAAAGAGGATCCAGAATTATCAGAAATTATTGATTCTATTATGAAAGGCAAACAGCTTAAAAATAGAGAAGCAGCAATCTACTCGATTCAAGATGGCTGCCTTTTTAGGGGGGAGAGAGTTGCTATACCAAAGAAATATCAAACAACTATCCTGGCCGAACTGCATACGGCTCACATAGGTATGACTAAAATGAAGGCTCTAGCACGTAGTTACTGCTGGTGGTCAACTATTGACCGTGATATCGAACAACGTGTACGAAGTTGCCTTCCTTGTTGTGAGAAGCAGAACAATCCATCGAAGACGGTTCACCCTTGGGAGCCCCCTACAATGCCATGGCAACGTATCCACGTTGATTTCGCAGGTCCTTTTAAAAATCTATACTTCCTCATTGTAGTTGACTCCTATTCAAAATGGTTGGAAGTGGAACCAGTCAACTCAGCAACATCGCAGAGAACCATAAAGGAATTACGAAACATCTTTTCAAGGTTTGGATTACCATGCACAGTTGTCTCTGACAACGGGACAGTGTTCACATCACATGAATTTCAGACTTTTCTCAAACTGAATGGTATCAGTCACAAGAGAACGGCACCGTACCACCCATCATCCAACGGCCAGGTGGAACGTTATGTCCAGGTCATCAAGAAAGGTCTCAAAGCTATGTCATCAGAACCCGGGGACATCAACCTAAAACTTTGCAGACTACTAATACAGTATCGAAGAACCCCACACACTGGAACCGGTCTGAGTTCATCTGAGTTACTTCTTGGAAGGAGAATCAGAACAAAACTTGACATTCTACTAGACACAAGACCTAACGAGAACATCGAATCTAAAGATCCTAAAAGGAAGTTTAAAGTTGGAGATTGGGCCTAATTTAGAAACTTTGACAACAAATCTCAAAGGTGGAAATACGGACGGATCATTGAAAAAGACGGGCACTTACACTACTGGATAGAATACAAGGGGAAGAAAGAAAGACGTCACGTAGATCAAATACTTACAACCCAACAAGACGACGGTATCCAGTACTCAAGAGGAGAGCCAAAACTGCTAGGATGGCCAACTTCTAATCACCAAGAAGTCAATGTACATAATAATGAAAATATTCTCAAGCCACAAGGACATTTGAGAGTTACAAATGAAGAAACTGAAAAGGTCATTCAACCACGATCTGAAGGAAACGGAGAAACTGATGATGCATTATGTAAAGGAAATGTTGACATTATACCCGCACCAGTTTTGCCTGAATCAACAGAATTGAGAAGATCAACGAGACAAAGGAAACTGTTAAAACGATACGGTTATGACTAATGTATCTGAAAATCTACAGAGTGAATTAAGGAGGGAGGACTGTTATATCTCTGAATACTTAATATTTATTAGCATGTGTTCTTATAATCAGATGATTGTATTTATCTAATGTTTATGTTTATGTTTTCAAGTTTTACTTTTGGGTATAAAAACCATCTATTTTTACATATTTATTAATCATTTATTTGAATACGAAAATAAAAAAAAAAAAAAACATTTCTCTAGACGCTCCCTACATTCTAAAACACTTGTTCCCTGAATAACAATATCATCAAAATAGGAAACTGTACCTTCCAGGTCGCGTATTGCATTATCGACAACTCTCTGAAATTCATTGGACGCTGTTTTAATTCCAAACGCCAGCCGATTCATTAAAAACGTACCTTTGTGGGTAGAAATAGTCTGTAATACTTTAGCTTCATCATCAACTTCCAAATGGTGATATGCCTTGTGAATGTCGAGGGTACAAAAGTACTTTCCCCCTTTCATTTTATGGAATATATCTTCTATTAGAGGTATAGGATATCTTGCATCCATTAACTGGGGGTTAAGAGTCATTTTGTAATCTATGCAAAGGCGGACATCTCCATTAGGCTTCGGAACTATTACTAATGGTGAACCCCAGTCTGAATACTCAGTTTTTGTGATGATTCCTTGATTTTATAGTTCTTCAAGTTCTTTTGCAACCTTTTCTTGAAGTGCGAAAGGAACAGGTCTATGTTTTAAAAATACAGGCTTGATGTTAGGTTTTGTCTTAATAGAGCATTTGTAATTGGGTATTTTTCCAATCTTCTTTTCAAACACATCACTGTAGGATGCTACGATTTCTTGCTTTATTGATCCTAAATCATATTCAGCAGGTGTACTCGATTCTACTTTATTGATGCTTATGTATAAGCGTCGGAGCCATGTACGTCCTAATATTGCTGCAGAAGATGTTTCCACAACATATAAATCCTCTACGGATTTTCGTCCATCATATTCTACCAGGACTCGTGCAACTCCTAAAGGAGAGAAACTTTCACCTGTATAAGTCCTGAAACGAGCATCAGTCTTCTTCAAAGCATGGTCTATCTGTAAATTCTTGAATTCTTTACTATTCATAATACTGGACTGCCAGAATCAACTTCAAACTCAACTACTTTATTGCCGCTTATTGTAATGGGCACTATAAACTTTGAATCATCTAGCAACACTTTCTTGGTGTTATTAATTTCAATTAGTTTGTTGACATCAAATCGATCTGTAAGATCTGTTTCTGCTTCAAAACCACGTTCAGATTCACCTATTTCTCGTACATTCTGCTGCCTCATATTAACGTTTCCAGATAATGATTGAATGCACACTTTAGAAACATGACCGAACCGATTGCAAAGTTGGCATTTTAATGTTGACTTTTCTCGCTTACAATTCTTAGCAATGTGGTTTCCATATCCACATCTGAAACACAGATTATCGATTCCCAGAGTTTTAAAATCAAACTTTCTAATTCTAGTTACATCATTCGCAGGCATTGAGTTGCTCCCTCTTGTAGACGGCTTTCCTTCTCTCCTGGCTGAGCCTCCAGCATTTGAAAACACTTAATTAACAGATTCATTAAATTTAGAGCCTCGAGACATTTCTAAATTTCCCAACTTTGACGCTTCCAGAGCAAGAGCGATTTCACAGGCCTTGTCAAATGTCAAAGACTTTTCATATAACAGTTTTTCCCTGATTTAGAAGCCTTTTACAAACGTTACTATTAGCTTCCACTACCTATTGTCTACACATTTTATGTAAAACAGTAACATAGGTCGAACTGTTTATTAGTTGATTAGATATTTTTCTAGTTTTAATAGGACCACTTAAATAATGAAATATTACTACTGGATGTATGCTGATATCATTAGAAAAAGTCCATGTGTGCAAATATTCCTTGATGTGTGGGTATGTATATGGGTAATGACATACATGTACACCCATACACTTACAGTGGTAATGTCCCACCCGCCCACCCATACACGTACAGAGGTAATGTATTGTATATGTATGTATAAGAGGTTTATACGATACCTGATTGATGTATCGTATAAACCTCTTATGAATTGCGCTCGTAGAAACTGACCTGCTATAGATTTTCCACAATCTTTGTTTTCACAGGTAAATTGGCATGTTATTGTTAATTTTCGTAGAGCTGCAATAAATTCAGCAACAGATTCTTCGGGTAACTGAACGCGGCAGAGAAATTTATGTTGTTCCGTATGAACATTAGGGCCTGGGCAAAGATGATTCTCCAACAAGGCAACCAAGTTGTCATAAGGCTTAGAAGAAGGTATATCGGGAGCTGTAAGACTCGACAGAAGTTGATAATATTTGATCCCAATACTGTTAATCAAAATGCGGGCCTTCAGTTCTTTATTCTCATCGATTGAACCAAGCTTGAGCAAAAAAGTTTTCCAGTCTTTCCCTATAGCATCTAAACGTCTCCTTAGACTCATCAAAAGTATCGAAACTTATTGCACCTAATGTAGGCTCATTTATTTCTGCTCTGTTTATTTGTCCTGTTGTCGCAGCCTCGAATTTACTAATTAATAAAGAAATTGCGTGTGTCAAAACTGTAATGTTTTGATCTGCCATATAAGAAATGTAATGCACCTACCTAGTTGAATGTACCAGTACCAAGGTAACTTTGATTTTTATTGAAGTAGGAGGATTTACCTACCATAAGTTATAAATGAAAAAAAAACAACAAACACGTTCTAAAACTTGAAAGAAAACTAATTACCTGATTATCCTCATTGCCAAATTATTAAATACTAACTGAATTCGAACAACATTTTTCATAGTTTTTAATCATTCTATCACTTATTTACAATTGCCACCACGACAACAACACAAAACAATATTATTCCAAAAACAACCAGATGATTATTAACAACTAAATATACAACAGTATGGCTAAATCAAGCTAACATTGACTATTATACTACTGAAAAAAAGAAATGACTAAAATTTGGTATGTAGGTAACTATAGGTTCACGAAAGACTGTGTAAATAATGACAAGATGAAATAATTTAAGGGATTTTTTATGCAGTGGAACATTTAAAGGAAAACAGGATTACATCAGTCATGTAGAAATTAGAGAGGAAACTAGAATTAAAAAGTAACAAATTAACATATACTTTTGACATACTGAATAATTTCACTTGAAATAAACCTAAATTAACAGTCAATGCAAGTAAATATATATATAAAAAAGCCATTAAATTTAAATATTCAAACTAAATTATAGTATATTCTTAAACTATTTCCCTAATTAATACAGATTAATGTAAAAGATGAGCTTTTAACATTTTTTTTTATTTGAAGCGGAAACGTGAACATGGACAAAAGATGATTTAAGCAGAATGCAGGTAGCAGAAATTATATTTTCAAGAGGAATAGAGAAGATAGTGGGAGGAATAGAATAAGGAACAAAATAATTAGAGAAAGGTTGAAAGTGATAAGGGAAAGTGATGACACTACGAGAGATAAGGGAAAGAAGAAGTATACAGTGGATGGAGAATGTGAAGAGGATGAGAATGATAGATTGCTGAGGTAAAGCCCTTGAGAAAGAGGAAGATGACAGAGAGGAAGGCTGAGAGGACCTAGAGTGGAAGGATGTAGAGAAAGAGGAATGAAGAAAAGTCAAATGGAGAAAGAGGAAACTTGGAGGGTCAACAAAAATGGAGGAGGCTATATAGGCCAATCCTTGAAAATGGAAACGTCAACAGATGATGATGATTTACAGATTACACAATTTACTTGCATGTATTCCCCAAATGTTGCAGAGTTCCAAAGCAATACCTACTAATAGGGTACATATTGTTCTAAAAACAATTAATTAAGAAAAACACTGTTTTTGTAGTAAATTAGATCAAGAGAGGAGGAATTTTATCTATTGTTGTGAACAATGAAATATTTATTATGCAGTGCTAAAGTAAATACAGAACAAAAAATTTAAGAAGCAGTTGGCCAATGATCAGTTACCACAATTTTAGAGTTAAAAGAACTCAGGAGCATGTACTGGAGGATGGACAACTCCGCAGTAGGGAGAGTGCTTGATGCCAAATGTGTGTGCTGGCGCAATATTCTTGTTGACTATAACCTGGTATAAATAGTTATAAATGTGATTGAGAGAGTTTCTTTATTTCCAGACAGGTAGTTTGGTAACATTAATTTTTGTCAGCACTAAATAATCTACGCTCACTCACAATCAATATTGGAAGGCAGTAAAGTATTTCAAGTTGTTTTTAAATAGACTGTGACCATTTAAAATTGAAAAGAAAGATAGAATAATATATATAATTAAACTCAGCAAATATAAAAATATTTGTGCATTCTGAAAACAAATATTTTCTTGAAAACTCACGTGTTTACCAGGTACTCCATATGTGAATGCATGAAACAATATTTTAATTGAACAAACATTATGTAGAGTAGTAGCTATACTGTTTATGTTCTAAGTTGTACTACATTTTAATTGTAGACAAAGCTTTTTAAATGCTCAGACTGTTTAGTTCCTAGTTCAGTGGAAGTGTTCTGTGAGTTTAGTTCAGTGATAGTGTTCTGTGAGTGTAGTTCAGTGGACCTGTTTGTGAGTGTAGTTCAGTAGAAGTGTTCTCTGAATTCAGTTCATTATGTCTTCTGTGAGTTTATTAGTTCAGTGGAAATATTCTGTGAGTTTAGATCAGTCAAAGTGTTCTGTGAGGGTAGTATCGTATAATCCTCTTATGAATTGCGCTCGTAGAAACTGATCTGCTATAGATTTTCCACAATCTTTGTTTTCACAGGTAAATTGGCATGTTATTGTTAATTTTCGTAGAGCTGCAATAAATTCAGCAACAGATTCTTCGGGTAACTGAACGCGGCAGAGAAATTTATGTTGTTCCGTATGAACATTAGGGCCTGGGCAAAGATGATTCTCCAACAAGGCAACCAAGTTGTCATAAGGCTTAGAAGAAGGTATATCGGGAGCTGTAAGACTCGACAGAAGTTGATAATATTTGATCCCAATACTGTTAATCAAAATGCGGGCCTTCAGTTCTTTATTCTCATCGATTGAACCAAGCTTGAGAGCAAAAAAGTTTTCCAGTCTTTCCCTATAGCATCTAAACGTCTCCTTAGACTCATCAAAAGTATCGAAACTTATTACACCTAATGTAGGCTCATTTATTTCTGCCCTGTTTATTTGTCCTGTTGTCGCAGCCTCGAATTTACTAATTAATAAAGAAATTGCGTGCGTCAAAGCTGTAATGTTTTGATCTGCCATATAAGAAATGTAATGCACCTACCTAGTTGAATGTACCAGTACCAAGGTAACTTTGATTTTTATTGAAGTAGGAGGATTTACCTACCATAAGTTATAAATGAAAAAAAAACAACAAACACGTTCTAAAACTTGAAAGAAAACTAATTACCTGATTATCCTCATTGCCAAATTATTAAATACTAACTGAATTCGAACAACATTTTTCATAGTTTTTAATCATTCTCACACTTATTTACAAACTTGCCACCATGACAACACAAACAATAATATTCCAAAAACAACCAGATGATTGTTGACAACTAAATATACAACATTACCTCACTGCTATCACACAGGTTTTTGACGTAGTCCGTAACTCCTTCTGCCGTCACTGAGGTGTCCAATCTTGAGATAAAAATCCAGGAATTCCTTTTAGCGGCCACTAGATTATCATGTTTGGTTGCGTTACCAATGATAGGTTTAGAAGGTTTACTTCGGGGGGTGTTTTGATAGTCATTTTCATTGTCAGTCGAGATGACTACGTTTGTTTAAGACTTTGGTATCCCTACGCGTGCCGTCATCATTGCTTTGTTTTTTTATTACTAAACTTGGTAAGTGGTTTTTCTGGTTTATGTAGACCTTGTTTTTCGATTTAACGAGTTTCCATGCTGTATTTACATCCGTGCCAAATACAGATGGTAGATCTTGAGGTAGGTTAGTAGAATTCTCATCACTCTCGGTGCCGGAACTATTTTCTTCATCATGGTGCGGGACAATCATAGTGTCCAAGACAAAGATAGTGAATAAAAATACTTACCATTTTTGATGAGTTTTTCCAGCAAAATAAAGACTGATTGATTGTCAAGAACTGCAATTTTTCCCTCCAACTATGTAACTGAATTATTAACTGCTAGTTCTTCTTCTTTGTGATTTCTTTTTCTTTTCTCTATTTAAATGTCGTAACACTCCTGAGGTAACACTCTTGAGAATTTTGCGGGACACTTTCCAACGAGAATTTTTGGTGAATAATAAATTATTTATGTTAAAGATACATATTGAAAGGTAGCTTTCAAATATAATACTGCCATTGTGTTAAATATTTGTTAGTGTAGGATTTTTATCCTTAAAGTTATCATACTTTCAAACTGAAAAACATAGGGTGGGACATCAAAATTTTAAATACCTTGAAGTGAAACCTGTTAAAACCTTTGGGTAAAAAAAAAAAAAAAAAATATATATTTTCTATTTCCTAATGTCACATCGCTTTATTTTTATTGCTTTATTGATACTAAATATGATATCTAAGTTTATTTGAATATAATAAAAGATATAACCGAATTTGTACCTTGGGACATCAAATGGACAATTGATTTGACAAAGACCCATATATGAATTCAACATCATACGAGCAATGATATTAAATGTTACTTTTTTCCAAATTTTCAGAGTTCTGCGGTCATCTAAATACTGGTAGAGCATTTGATCATTTCCATCAATGCCCCCCATAAAACTATTATAATTTCTGATCATTTTAGGTTTATCAGTTATGCGTAGTAAAGTTGCTCGCCTTTTGGTCTTCCGTTCATTTTCCGCTTTAGATTTTGTTGATAAAAGAAGAACTTGTTTTTTTTTTTTTTTGCTCTGTTTTTCTCTAAATCCTAGCATTAATAGATAATCTTTCCTGAGGTACTTTTTATCTCCAACTTTAAACTTATTAATCATTGAATTTGGAATGCCTTTTCTGTTATGCCTAATTGTTCCGGCATAACATTCAAAAATGTTAATTTAGAATACAGGTACTTGGCCAATGAAATTGTTGTAAAGAAATTGTCCACAAAAATATGATAACCTTTGTTTAGAAGATTTGTCATTTCCAACAACTTCACTACAACATAGTGACCTAATCCCTTTTTTTTGATCTCTGCCCTGTCTTCGTTATTTGCAGCCCCTTTGTAAACAAAGAAGGAAAGACAATAGTGAGTAAGGGAGTCACATATTGCCCACAATTTTTCACCGAAGCGATGGCGTTTCTTTGGTAAATACTGTAAAAGCTGTGAGGGTTTTTTCATACTTTCATCTATTGAAAGATTCTGTCCAGGACAAAAATGTAACTTTGAAATTCTATTTGCATAGTCTACCAACGGTTGAAACCTTGCACATGGGTCATAACCAGGTTGTCCTGGTCTGGGCAGATTATTTGTATCAACCATGTGGAAAAAAGTCAATATTCCTTGAAACCTATTGCGGTTGAACATACAACCAAACCAGGGGATATATTGACTCGATGACGTGGACCAAAATGAATAGATGGTTGCCTTGGGGTTTAGAACTGCAAGAAAAGCAATGATTTCTAACCGTGTTACTGGTCGCCACATTCTTGATCTGCTGTTTGGTGGTAAAATACCATTATTTTTCCTCAAATAGGTGTCAGCATATAAATTTGTGTATTTTACAAACATATCTAATATTACTGGGGTGAAAAACAAGTTGAAGTAGCTAACTGGAGGTGAATTTCTATTTGGACAGTGTTTTACAGAGGGCTTATCATTACAAGAAAAATTATCACTGTAACCTGGGTCATTTTCATCATTTACCTCTATCCAACCACTTCCATCTTCTGAGTCTTCATCTGAACTGTCAGGAATTACAGTTCTAGGCCTACCTCTTGGCCTAGGCCTAGGTTGAGGACTGACATCTTCATCCGACGACTCAGCACTTGAAACACAATGTTGTGTAGGCCTAGTTTGCACATTTAGATTACTGGGTCCAGGTTGGTCCAAGTCAGAATTAGGTATGTAATCTGGATCGTCATCAGTATTGTCTCCAAATAAACAACTTTCACTACTATCACTGTCTTCTGAACATACGACATTACTTACAAAACTATCATCAAGGAACTCTTCATCAATAACATTTCTTATGGTATTTTCACTTAGAGGGGATCTAGAACGATCCATAATGACGGAAACAAGGATAATAAACTCGGAATATAAATCTAAAACTAATATATACACACAAAATGATATTCAAAATAACCTCAAAGTACAATCCAGCAACGGGAATGACAGTAAACTGAAACACGACGTCATGAAGATCAGTTGTCAATGCTACCTAAATCATTCGTCATCTTTGCTATCGTAAATTGATCCTAAGGCAACTAAATCGATATATTATGAAAACAACAACTCTTTATACCTTATACGCGATAATAAGGTCAAAATATTAATATTTGGATTTTATACGAATATTTTTCCAAACGCCCACGGCATTTTTTCCATCGGACGTTGGCATTTTTCGGCTAACTTTCGACGTCCGACAGAATCGGACGTTGGCACTCAAAGAGTTAAACTATACAGACGTGTATATGTAAAAGATAAGTGGATTTATTTATTTTGAAATGTTGAGTTCAAGACAAGATTAAATGTATATTGCATTACTTGTGAATGCAATGAAAAATACATATGGGAAACAAAAAGACTACTGGAAGTTAGGCTAAGAACACAAAAATAACATTAAAAAAGGAGACACTACACATTCTAAATTAGCTGAACATGTCTGGAACAATGAACACAGATTTAACTGGGATAACACTAAAATACTTCACAGTGAACCACATTTTATTAAATGTAAATTCATCGAAGGTGCCTCTATGAAACTAAATAATGAACAAGTAATCAGTCAAAGTAGCATAGAAGTTAACCCATGTGGGTTCCCTTACTTAAAAACACACTTGATAAAAAGTTCAATACACTCATGACATCATCTAACCAGAATCCTACACCACCTGCACCTACAACAATTAAACATCCCATGAGTCTACGTCCCCGTACCTGAGTCACCGCATTTTTGGCGATCTCGGAGCATACGTCCCTGACCTCGTCAGTCTGTGTATGGTTGTTGTGAAGTGTAGTGTGTATGTTTGTCGTGTCCCTGTGTTTTATCACCTTGGAGGGAACTTCGTAGACACTGCATTTGGATTGTATCATCCTCACTTCGTGCCTGGGACGTCTAGACGCCATTGTCACTGCGGGTCGTAAGACCTCATCATTTTTGTAATATTTGATTATTGTATTGTTTTATTCCTAATAATTGTTGTCTTTTCAGGTTAAAATGTAATTGTAATAGTAGTCTCAGTCCTTCCAAGTCATATATATAATTTTTTTGTGCATGTTGAATGTTATTTTAAATTAATAGTGTTTTTCAGGTACATTATATTTATGATTAGTTAATGTAATCTTATTTCAGTCTGATTTGATTATTAATTATATTGTGTTTTCACAATTTTCGTTGATATCGTGACCTTGACAGCGCCTAATTGGCTATATTAATTTAACCCTGTTAATATTTTTTTAATATTTAGTAGAAGTTCATTTTGTTGTACACCATTCTAGGATCTAGGTTAAAATGTAGATAATTATTAAAGTAGATAAGTTTATTAGTTTAAGAACGTAGTTTTATAACATGGTTGTGTAGATGTAATTTAGTTTTTAGCACTTGAAAAAGGTTTGGGTTTTACCAAATCGAAACGTCGTGATTGTTACTTTTCACGTAATGATGGCAAATGTCCAACTACCTTTGTCTCCCTCATCTGATACTCCATCATTAACAAATTTCAAAAACAAAGAATTGTAGTCTTGGGAAACAAGTTTTGAGACCCATCCCCCCCCCCCACCAAAGCTGGAAAGCGTGCCAACTGGGGGATGGCTCAAAACAAGTCAAGCGATGGGATCACGGGTGGCAGTTGGAGGGTCAAAATAAAACTCGGCAGCTGAGCAAAACTAATTTATTATCAAGAAAACAAAAAAAGATTATAATCAGACTTGGCAGAAGGCCACAATATCGATTGCACTTAAATCAAATAACAAGAAACAATAAAATTACCAAGATAATACAAAATTACAAAAACACTTAACGCTACAAATACCAAAATTAACAATTTAAATGGCCTATCTGCAGCCTAGCCTGAGTCACCCAAAACGTAAGAAAAATTCAATAACAACTTAAGAGGTGTGACACCTGACACCTTGATGAGGGTACTTACACACCAGCTGGAGAAATAACTCACAAAAACTGATGGTTCACCACACTGACTGGGTTCGCGGACTTTACCGGAGTGTATTCTGTATACTGAATTTAATGAATTATACACAATATTACCTAAAACGTGGTGCTGGTTGGCCTAATAGATGGATCGGTTGGGAGCTTTTTTTTTGAAAACAGCAACACAATTATAAGTAATATGAGTGTTTTATTAATAAAATTTATAAGTTTTATAGAAGCTAGAACCTTGACACAAGTTAATTTACAAGTTCACAGTTAGTATGAAATCTTTTAAAATAAACAATATAGTGGCATAACGAAAACAATAACGAAAACAACTTTGGCACCTATTGAGGTGACTATAGACCGTCATCCTCCAATAGCAAAACCCCTCTGTACCGACAGAGTGGTCTTCTCCCTTTTGTCACCAATAAAAATTGAATTTACTCACGAGTCCACTTGATAGTCAATGGGCGAGACAAAAGCAAATGCATTTACGTTTGGAGAGCAATCGTTAATTTATTAATACACTTTTTATTTTGATACCTCTCATTACGATGCCGCATGGTTAATTCATGTTATTCAATTCATCGAGATTATTCACTTTCGAAAACGAGATTTTATACTTTCAAAAAAAAAACAATCGGTTTCCCTTTCATCCTTGTTTAAGCAAATCATTTAAAAATTAATATTTGTAATATGCCAATGTCAGACAATAATATAACAGCAATATAATTCATAAAACACATTTCACAAACTAGTGAAACCCTATCTGATCAAAACACCATATTCATATACTAACCATGATACATAATACTATTCTTATTATAACAGTAATACATAATAATATTCATATAAACTAACAATAACACACCTAAATTAAACCAAAGACACTGTGAAGACAACATTTGTATTAAAAGATTCTACCATAATTCCAATCACCAACTATGTTATCTACTTCATATAGTAAGAAATATATTCAAGCTGCTACATTTGTTAATACTAAGCATTGTAAAATAATTTACACATAACTACTACGCAGTATTGAATGGAGTAAATAAAAGTAGTCACGGTTGAATGACGCCAGCATTTTCACTCAAACGAGACTTATTTTGAGCTAATTCATTTCATTTAACATTTTATTCTTAAAATACAATGTCCTTTGGTGAAGGGTATGATACGATCCAGCTGAGGGAAGCGATAGGATCAGGTAAAAGGAGTGTTTGGATTGTGCGCTTACCTTCTCGTTGTAACCAGCCAAAGTACATCATTATATACATTACAATTTAATTTTACAATAGTTTTATTTTTAACAAAACAATAAATTATTCCCCATTCCTTTTCACATTTAAAAAGTACAACAACAAAAGAAAAATCATTAATGCCTAAACAAATATTAAAGTTGGGTACCCAAACATGAATTAATTAAATGATACATTCTACTCATTATATTCATTATACTTATTAGCAACTTACATTAATATCAGGGTAAGCACAGCTACCAACTATATGACTTACCTAATAATACTTCCATTAAAAATTACACAGTCCAGTTCTGATCAGAATTTTTTCCACTGACGAAGTCTTTCTTCTTGACAAAACGACACAAAAGTACTCGGTTTGTTACTAACAAAATAGACAATATAATGTTCACATTAGATAAATGACACGCGGACCCGGAAAACCTAATTACATTGTAACTTTACTTCTTAATACTTCTCGTTAATACTCAAGGGACTGCAGTCCATTGGCCAGGCCAAGAATGTTGATCAGGCAGCGGCTACATAAATCAGCTGGTGGCCAGTGGGTTAGGAAGGGCCAACAAGGCTCGACCCGCCCTTGGTTGCGTCTGGCCGAGGCAGTGGTTGACGCCCCCTCTGTCCCTCTCTCTCTCCTGGTCACCTCTCACCGCCCGGTCTCGCACCCTGGTCTGCTGGAGCTGCCTCATGCCCTTACATAAGAGAACAAGGATTACTCTTAAGTCTAAAATATATTCTTACCTCCACTAGTTTACTATTTAATACACACATCAGTCTACACATTAATTAAGCAAAACATTACTCTAACTTTATACACTATGTCGCAAGGCTAGCAAATTCATTGCTAGGCAATGGCGAGCATACTTTAATTGATCCTTCTAATCAGTACCTCCATTTAAATCGTAATCATCAAATTTTGCGGGCTTTCGGCGCTCTCGCCGGTTTCTTTGTGTGCCAGAGTGCTCACCTACCCTACTTGGGGCTAATGGAGCCATTCTGGGCACACTCGGACTATCGTCTCGCTTGCTATTCGAGTCGTCCTCAACTGTCATTCGTTCCTCACGTTCCTCTTCACACGGTCTCGAGCATCCCTCGTCTCTATCCTGCTTCCGTGTGATATATGGCTTAATACATGGATTATCACTTCTCGCTTACCGATTCGGAGCTTCACGTTCAATGGTGATATTACTTCCACGACCTTATACGGCCCTTTCCACAATCTAGCTAACTTTTTGACCCGGTGGCGACCAAGACTTGAGGTATGTAGCAACACTAACTGTCCCTCGTGGTACATTGATTGTTTGACCTTTTTATTGTACTGACGCTCATTGCGGCCTCTGGCACGCGATTTCCAACTCGTGGCAAATTCATACGCTTGCTTAAGCTCGTCCCGGAGGGCTTCAACGTGATTGTCATACAATAGGGTGCTATCTGTAATTGTCAAATCCGCTTCTAATGGAACCGCCATCTTCCTTCCAAAAACTAACTCATGAGGAGAGTAACCTGTGCTCTCATGTACTTGCGAGTTGTAGGCCATAGTTATATATGGTAAATATTCGTCCCAGTCCGTCTGTTGTCTGTTAACGAAATGGCTACGCATTTTAGAGATGGTGGCATGAACACGTTCCAGTCGACCGTTACTCTGTGGATGAAATCCGGTGGTTTGAATTTTCCTCACGTGCAAAGATTTACATAGCTGTCGTATCAATTCAGATGTAAAATTTGAGCCCTGGTCCGTAACTAACGATTTTGGCACTCCAAATTTAGTAATCACGCGTTGGACTAAAGCACGCGCTACATTTTCGGCTGTTTGATCTGGTAATGGGATGAATTCGCAGTACCTCGTGAAATGGTCCATAACACTCAAAATATATATGTTACGTGACTCGCTGATGGGTAACGGCCCCACAATGTCCGTTGCGATTACTTCGAAAGGACTAGTAGGCTCATTTAAGATGTTGCCTAATGGTGCCTTCGTCTTTCCGTAATTGGTGCGTTGACTGAAGCTGCGACACGATTTTACATAATCTAGCACGTCCTTTTCCATGCCCTTCCACCAAAACTTATCTCTAACTCGCTCTAGTGTTTTAGCAACGGCTGCATGTCCAGCGGTAGGCAGGTCGTGATTCAGGCGAATTACCTCGGCCACCAATGTCGCGGGTACAACTATCCTATTAAATCCACCACTTTGCCTGTACAATATTTTCTCAGGGCTCATCCTAAAACTTCTGGCTTGTCTAAGGTCTTGAATGTGCGGGTCATCTCGCTGATGTTGTCGGATCCTTTCCAGGTTGATAATGGGTCTAATTTCTTGCCTGACTACATTCACGGCACGGCTGAGCCCGTCAATGTTGGTGTGTAGCTTGCCCGCTTTGTGTTCTACAGTGTAGTCGAACTCGGCTAGTCTTAATGCCCACCGCATTTAACCGGCTACTCGGGTCTTTTAATGACAGCATCCATTTTAAAGCTGCATGGTCAGTAATGACTTTGAATGGTCGTCCTAGCAAATAACACCTGAAATATTTGGTGCTCCAAACAAGACCCAACAATTCTAACTCGGTGGTAGAGTAATTTTTCTCGGCTGGAAATAAAGTTCGTGACGCGTACGCAACTGGATGTTCTTGCCCGTCTATTTCTTGAGATAGCACGGCTCCTAAAGCTTGTTTACTGGCGTCGGTAGATAAAATGAACGGCTTATCAAACGAAGGGAACACTAATACTGGAGCAGTCATTAATTTTTGTTTTAATTGGTCAAAAGCAATTTGGCAATTCTCTGTCCAGTTGAACTCAGTACCCTGGCGCGTAAGGTCAAACAATGGTCTACCAATTTCTGCAAAACTTTCAATGAAACGGCGATAGTATCCGGCCAAACCCAGGAAAGACCTCACATCTTTCACGGTTTTGGGCACTGGGAACTCTCTCACCGCTCGCACTTTGGCACTGTCTGGCTCGACACCTCTACTTGAAATCTTATGCCCCAAATAATCTACTTCCCCCACTGCAAATTTACATTTATTCAACTGCACACAAAGGTTTACAGCCTGCAATTTTCCTAATACTTCGTCCAGCGACTGAATGTGTGATTTGATATCCCTGGAGAACAAAATTATGTCGTCAAGATAAACTAGGCATTTTTCACCCTTTAAACCCATTAAAACGGAGTCCATCAACCTTTGGAAGGTCGCTGGTGCAGAGCATAACCCAAAGGGCATAACTGAGTACTGGTAGTGACCTCCGGGAACATTGAAACCTGTCTTGGCTTTACTATTCTCATCCATAGGAATCTGATTGTAACCGCTCCTTAAGTCTAAGGTGGTAAAATATCGACATCCGCCTAAACTGTCGAGTGTTTCGGTGATATTCGGAAGTGGATACACATCTGGCACTGTTAATGCATTTACACCCCGGAAGTCCACACAAAAACACCACTTAGGGGTAGCATCTGCTGACTTTTTTGGTACGATGACTACGGGTGATGCCCATGGGCTGTGACTAGGTACTATTATTCTCTGATCTAACTGATCCTGTACTAATTTGTCTAAAATGGGTTTCTGGTGGAATGGCACCCTGTACGCTTTTTTATACAATGGCGGGGCATTACCCGTATTTATTGTGTGTTTTACTGCCGATGTGCAACCGAGAGGCTGGTCCTCATTGTACGATAAAATGTTTTTATATTTACTTAAAACAGCGTGTATTTGACCCTGGACACTACTATCGAGGTGCTTTAGCTTTTCAGTTAAACTTGACTCAAACTCTTGTTTATCACAAAGCACTATACGGTTCACTTTCCGCCCTACTTCTGAATGGTGTTTCAATATGGCTGATTTAAATATCTGAGCAAGATTTATCTTTCCCCCTGCATTCAAGTGTAAGCCCTGTTTGGTGTAATGTTTTCGTTTGAACTGAGTTTTAAGGTTGATCAAACAGATATTCTTTGTATTGTGTTTGGAAGTGGTGTTTATTAATTTTCTCAACAAGTTGTTTGCTGTTGCTATGTGCTTCTGTAAATCTACATCATGTCTATCTGGAATGGTACAAAAAAATAGTTTAGGCTTGCACTGGTTAGGTAGCATCTCCATAGCTCGCCGCATGGTTGATTGGTATTGTGCGCGTGTGTTTACATCATGGGTCCCCCCCATTACAATTACAATATCACGTTCATTCATGTGTTGGCATTCGCCCGCTAATTTAGGTACAAGGTGTTGTAGTTTTCCATTCAGCACGAATTCCACTTTTAATTCAAAATTACTTGGAAGTCTTTCCTCCAACAACTCAAGGATACCTCTACCATGACTATCCGCTACAATGTAAACTTTAAATTTTTCTACAGGTTGTGGTTCTACTTTGGTCAATCTAGCTACTATCTCGACTGATCCTAATTTTAAATTCACTGGTACAACCACTTCCTCGTTACTTACATTAACCAATTTTGCCCAACAACAATTCTTCACAACTTTGGTGAGAGTCCTAGCTAAGTATACCCCGTGTGTGGTTAAGTCAACAGGCTCTACTATGACTTCATGTCCCTCTAGGTTTCCCTGTACTGCTTTATTCTTACTTAGTTTCACGCGAACTAACTTCTCGCTTCGCGCTGGTACGGTATTGTTAGCCACACAGTATGCGGAACTCTCTACTGAATAATGGGTCGGTTTATTAATCCCATGGGTCGGTTTATTAATCCCTTGGGACACGGTATTGTTGTACTTAGTTCTAATGGAACGATGCGGGTCGGGTACCGCTTCCCCCTTCGACAGTTGATTCAACCAAACCTCCTGCCCGAAAAGCTTAAGCACGCCCTGTTCCAAATGAATACTACCGTTCCCCTCACGCAAGATGTCACACCCTAATACAGCCAGATAACCCTTAGGTAGATTTCCAACAACAAAATTCCCTGGTACATTAACCCCTGGTTTTAAATTTAGTGTGATTTTTTGTCGGCCATAAATCTTTAAAGTTTGCCCTAATATTCCCTGGATAATGACATCAGGTTCGCTCAACTTGGCAGAAGAAGCTCCCCTTTTTATTAGAGATATTTGTGCCCCAGTATCAATCAGCACCTTACCCTCAGCCCCTTCAATTTGTCCTATTGCTACTAGTTCCTCAATTAAATTTTTAATTTCTGGCACAATTCGTACATGTTTTTCCCCGATAATTTGTGTGGTCAGCGCCTGTTTGGGTCGCTGATATACAGCGCTTCCTAGTCTCGGGGGGTCGTGTCGGCGTTCACACTGGCCCCTGATTCGTTTCCCGAACGCTGGTGGTCTGCGCTCAAGCGCACGCGACAGTCGCGTTGTCTATGTCCGACTCTCCCACATCGCCAACATGACACACTATTTCGTGGCGATCCACCACCTCGACTTCTACAGTCCCGCGATACGTGCCCTTTCTGATGGCATTTAAAACATGTCATCTCTGTCTGGAAAACTTTCTTCTCCGCAGTAGACTGACCCCCTTTTAGTAGATATTCAATTGCCACGGCGGTGGTAATGGCCTCCCGTATGGTGGTTGGGAATTTTAGCCGCGTTTGTTCGCCTACTTGGCCCACCAAACCTTTCACAAACGAGTCAAGCGCCCGCCTATCTCCTTCCTCACGCAACGCCTTATTCACTTCAGCATTCGCGGTCACCCGCACTGTCTTTTCATTGAGACATTTAACACGGTCGGCAAAAGCCTCAATTGTTTCGCCTCGTCGCTGTTGTATGACCGAGAGTTGCTGGTAGTATGGCTGTTGCGGTGCTTTGTCGCTAAAACGCTGAATCAAAGATTCTCGGAACGCCTCATAGTTACCTAATTTAGCCTGATCTTCTCCCGTTATGAATTTCTGCGCGTTCCCCTTCAACTTTAGTTTGGCTATTTTTAGTTTCTCGGCGTCTCCCCAATTACTTAATTCTCCAACATCCTCGATACTTTGGAGGAAACGATAAACTTCGTCCGGCTTATCTCCATCGAACTCTACTATTGTCCCCACTAATGAAAAGTCCGGCTTCGTTCCTGCCGTTTCGACTATTCCCCTCATAGTTCGGTCCAGCTGATCCACAAAAGGCGGTACTTCCTCAGCTGCCGAAGCTACAGTAACTAATTGTTGATGCAGTTCGTTTATTGCATCCTGGATCTCCATATCCCGTCCCCCAAGGCTCACGCGTCCGGCCATAGTAATTTATTGGGAAATCTACTCGAGATAATGCAAATATAAAATGGCGCAGTACAACAAATATATTCTAATATGACATTCAATGTATGATCACAAAGCCCTAAGAGTGCAGTGGGTAGCTTGCTCTCGAAATACAAAAAGCGGTTCTCTTATTTTTCCCTTTGACTTATTATTTCAACTTTCTAATTTTATTCAAGCTACTGGTTTATTAGCACACCCACTCACTTTTACTATAATTCCTTAAAATTATAAAACACTGTTTAGTACCTAATCAATTTGGACTGTATCTTAGAATAATATTTTACTTATATTTATTTATGCTGAAAGTGGGTATAATCTTTCACCTTATCTCTCAATTGATTCGACCTGCATGCTTATAGTACGACAGTATCTGGTTTCACACTACAGTACTTACAATCAACTCAATGTTAAACAATATAAATTAACCAACAATGTTACTACAACCAATTTCACAATTACTTATAACCAGATAATTTCACTGTCACCAGCCTTATAAGCATGTGCCCTCAATTTACCGGTATGATTATACCTCATTAGTGTACAATTTAAAATATAACAATTCTAACAATTAAATTTAAATTCAGTCAACACCTCAAGATTATAAATCATTTCATTCAATTATTCACCTCGAAATTATTCAATAATTAAAATTAAAATTTTGAAAACAACTTATATTTCCTTTGTAATTACTTTAATCTTCAAATTAAGTATTTAATTAAATTACTTTTCCAGAATACAACACTGGTGCACTTAGAGTACACTTACTTACTCATTACTTATTAAAAGTGTGACTCCACTTTATGCTATTAATTAAATTGGAACATACTCACAGTAAACTCCTATTGGTGTTATTTTCGCAAACACACCCCACACCTGACACCATTTGTGACACCTGACACCTTGATGAGGGTACTTACACACCAGCTGGAGAAATAACTCACAAAAACTGATGGTTCACCACACTGACTGGGTTCGCGTACTTTACCGGAGTGTATTCCGTATACTGAATTTAATGAATTATACACAATATTACCTAAAACGTGGTGCTGGTTGGCCTAATAGATGGATCGGTTGGGAGCTTTTTTTTTTTTTGAAAACAGCAACACAATTATAAGTAATATGAGTGTTTTATTAATAACATTGATAAGTTTTAGTGAAGCTAGAACCTTGACACATGTTAATTTACAAGTTCACAGTTAGTATGAAATCTTTTAAAATAAACAATATAAAATTATTATAATTTGTAGTTTGTTAACAACTTGGTTATTCTAAGATACAACAATTTAAATTCCAACAAATCTAATTTCAATTAATAATTAACGGTGCTTGCCATTGTCTGTGCTGTCTCTAAATGAATTTAGAATTCAGTTACGGTTACAAATTAAACATGATTACCGAAAACTAATACACGAATTTACATAAATTGAACAGACATGGCAAGCCCGGGAATCAAAGGGAAACCGCGCTACTTACTACATGTACTCACGATCACGGTTGCAGACAGACAGACCGAGATGGCTGGCTTCATCCCCAAGCCAGTATTAGAAATATTGTCAACCAATCACGCGAAAGAACGTTTAATCGTATGACTTTCTAGGCCGTATGGTGCTGCACTCCAGCCCTGAACGATTCACCAAGTAACTAACATTGGCATGTTAGGGTTACTGGAACATTACAATATCTCTCAGTTTTCGAGTCGTGGGCTGCAATTGGAAATCACGTGACATTACGCCACCACATTCCATACTGGCCTGGTACAGATAAATCAATGCTTTTGCCTTTCCCACTGAACCCAATATTCACTCATATTAATTTAAAATGGTGTAACAAAAACTAAAGGGAGGCATAGTCTAATTATTATTATTAAATTTGAAGTTACATTAAAACACAAAAACAAATAGAGGGTGTAATTTATTTTATTTTATTTAGACGGCCCACAAAGGTGGTATTTTCATTTATCTATTCAATAAATTAACGGGCCGTCACAGAGGGAACATTTAGAAACAATTTAGATAACCCCGGCAATTTAGCCCGCATCCCATGATTCCACCGAGGTCAGGGAGTAAGCCGGAATCCCTGGGCAGCTCCGAATAAGAAGTTAAGCAAAAGTACAATAAGTTAACCCCCTTTTGGTGAAAGTATAAAAATTAAACAATTTAAAAAAATATATAACCTGGTACCGTTCTAGTAAAAAGTCACTTCAAGACATCTAGAATACAATTAACAAAAAAATATGAATAACAATCACTAGGCCTAAACATATAAATAAATAATAACATAACTTAACCATAGGGACCTAACAAATATAAAATCTAAAAAAACTAACAACAAATAAAACTAATTAACTAAATAACAATAAATATAAATATAAATAAATATTAACATCAAAAATTCTTTGTGTTTTTTAAAAGTTTTTCTTTCTTTAATAAAAAAAACGTATAAGTCCCCATGGCTGTTTCATCAATCACTTTGTCCAATCAGTTTTAGGCCTAGGCCAAATTAAATAGTTCCACAAACTTTTTTTCTTCTTTTCTTTTGTTATATTTCATAAATTATCACTCCCCAGCTCAGCCGCCGGGAAACAAAAATGGAACACACTGACCTGAGGATAGAAGAACAACACCCAGATGTTGGGATGGCAGCGTAGTCGAGACATTGGTTCTACGACATGGTCCCAGGCCAGGCTGGCAGTGCAGATGGTCGACCTTCCCCGGACGGCAGGCTGAGGGAAAATGTCCCACTCGAGGACCCTGGAGTTTTGGAGTCTCTAGCCGTGCATGTCTTGATTCCTCAAGGCGTAGAAAGTCAAAAGATGGCCAACCTGACAGACAAAGGCTGGAACACGGAACGACCGAGTCCGAGCCAACGGCCACTAAAGTAAGCGAATCGCCGGGCACGAGCGGTCTCAGGCAGCCCGGCAGACCACGACGAAAAAAAACGAAATGTACCGGTCAAACGACCCGGTACAGTTTTGAGTAAAATGAAGTGTCAAAAGCATAGACTTTTGGATATCATCAATTATGTTATTTTTTAAAATAATAATATTTTAATTAATAATAACAAATTACTTGTTAATGTACCTAAAGCTGACACCTCACTTTTGTGTGTGAACCAATAGCTGACAGGTATTTGTGCCAAAAGTTGACACTACGATGATTCCATTTTTAAAAAGACAAATAAGTTAAGTTAACTTGGGTAACTTAAAGTATAAACTTAGGCCTAATTTATGAAACTAAATTAAAATCTAAAAAACAAAACTTACCTAAGTTATAATCCTAAAATGGTCTTGTATTTAAACGAGAAATCGTAGTCTTGGTAAGATTCTTTAACGTATAGTATAAAAAAAATTTTTAACTTATTTACAACAATATTTACATCAGATTGTTCATAACTTTTAAACTTCTTCATCCTTATTGTTACAGTTTTCACACAAAAAATCACAATCAGAATCTCCATATGAAGGATCATCCAAGTTGAATTTTTATAAATGATTCTTCGGAATGCATTTTAAATGAACACTATTATTGCATGAGTCGCAATCTATTCACGTGTTGTTAATGTTAAGCTTTTTTTCATTGTTCCAAGAAGCATTGCACTTCATGCAATTGTAGTCAGTTATTTTAGATTTCTTGCTTGTGCTTTTCTTTTCAATCTCTTCTTTTTTAAATTGTCTTTAACATTCTTTCATTTTTCTTTCTTTCTTCGTCCCTTTTCTTATCATCTTTTTTCTTATGGTATTCAACCCATTGTGCGGAGGTGGCAACACTTGGGATCTTTTCCTTATTTCTTCTAATTTTATTCAATTCTTTGCTTGGTTCTGGCCAAAACAATGTTTTTTTGAATGGCGAGGGAATTACCATTTACCCAGACGATGTAGATGGTAGCGGAACTGAGATTTCTTTTTGTGGGGTTTTATTATTATTGTCATTTATTTCCTGAGATGATGGCTCAGTATAAAGAAGGATGCCGCCATCTTTTAACATTGAATGTAGACTTTCTAAATCATCAACCACAGGAATTTCTATGCTGTGGTTTTCTAAAGTGACTTCTTCCAAAATTTCACTTGCTACAGGGTCAAATATTTCCAAATCAGTTGCCTCAGGGCTGTTCGGTGCATTTAAATTAGGCCTAATCTCATTTTGATCATCAATGGTTATAGTTTCTCTTGTATTATCTTCAATGGATTCAGCCACGTCCAGTAGAACTGGCATTTCCATTTGATTTAGGCCTAGTTCATTAGTCATTCTTTTTCATACATTAAACAATGATAGGTCCTTTTCTTCTCCATTCCATTCATCACAAATTTTGAATGCCTGTACCGTTTCATTGCCTATGTAATGCTGCAATACATCTAGCGCATTTTTTATATCTAGCCCCTCCTCTGGTGGAAACAAGTTTCTTGCCGGCGGAGGGTCCCTTAGTTCTTTTCGTGTTCTTTTATCTTGTTCTAACTTAGAGTAATCTACAGCACAAGCGTCCCAAGGATGAAGCCTACATTTTCTAAATCCGTTCTGTAAGACTTCGCCCCTCACTCTATCGTCAATACATTTTTTTAGCAAAGGACTAAAGTGCCTCTTTTTGAGGACAGGGTCCCTCATGTTTTCAACTCTCCAATTTTTCACAGTTTCTTTCCACCCTGACTTTAAGGGGAGCGGGTAGTGCCTATCCCGCCCATGTTAAAACGGCCATTTTTAGGTAGGCATAAAAAAAAACCATTAGAGCTACACCATTCAAATTTTCCAGTAACTTAATATAGGTCTTTATGAATAATAATAATGAGTTTAAATCATTTATGACAAACAGATCGGGTTTTATGAATTTTTTTTAATGTTAAAATTTTTTTATAATTAAAAAAAAAATTAATTACTTTTTTGTTTGAAGGAATATTTCTAAACCACTTATTATTACTGCCAAGCACCAAATGACACACTGTCAGTAAAAATTTCAGCCAAATAGGACAAGTGGTTCAGGAGAAAATGGTACCGAAGTGAGAAAAAACACAACTTTTCAGGAATCGCAATCAAAGTCACAGTCACTGGTTATAGTAATGCAGATCTGAGTAAGACACTTACCCTATACATTAGTGAGCTCCATATCCATAGTCTGGGTTATCTGGATCCTCCTCATTTTCCTCCAGCTTTCTTTTCATGGCTGCTCTTCTCTGTTGAGCTCTTTTTTCCTAGTTTTGAAGTTCACGTTCCACTTTACGCACGCGAATTTTATGGATGTTTTTTAAACCGACAGCACAGTTTGCGCCACACGAACCACATAATTTTTGGAGCACATTTACTCTCCCAAGAGCTCCATCATTGTAGCACAACACAGCATCCAGGACACCTAGTTTCAATGTATGTATGCCTACAAATGTCGTCTTCGGTACTCGGGTCCAAATCATATTATTTAAGGATTCATTTTGGTTTTGCGTTTTTCAATGCAAACATTTGCTTAGTAAACTAGGATGAGCTAAGTCTTTGTAAGTGGGTTTTATAGCATCCATACCTTTCTACAGGTTAGCCAACTTATATAAATTTAAACAAATAATGGAATGACTGTATCACATACTATACAAAGTGTACCTACTGTCCCATGTGTAACTTTGAGGTAATTCTCACCATGCATACTGCTACAAAATATTGATTAAAAATATGTATACTTATTAAAAACTGCATGTATATGGTATCATTGTATTCAGGAGAGTGCACAGAGTAAAAAAAGTGCTTATTTGAAAAATTGAAAAAAAAATTTTTTTCACTACCCGCTCCCCTTAAGGTTCGAAAAACAGCTACATCCATGGGTTGTAGTAAATGGGTAGCATTTGGAAGCAGAGCTACTAAAATTATTTGATTATTAACACAGAACTGGCTAGTGTGGAGAGTAAGATGCGTGGCCATCAATGAAGAGGATGACAGGTCTTGACTCGTTGATACACATTTTTTTACCCCTTTTCTACAAGTACTTTATTACCAGAAGGGTTTTAAAAAAATGTAGTTTCATCTGCATTGAATATGCGTTCAGGATTTTCTAATACACTTTCTAAATTATTTGTTTTCATGTAGTCATATACTTCAGCAAACCATGCTCTTATATTTGCCTCTGTAACATCAGATCTGCTTTTTGTGAGGTTCTGAGCCATTCTTTCAGCAAGTTGTGGATTCCTTGTTAAAAATCCATTGTACCATTTACGGCCAGGCCTTCCATTTGTAAATGGATTTTGTCTCTTCAGTTCCAATAAAACCCGTTGAACACTGTCAAACAATTGTATCTTTGTGATTGGAAAACCCGCTTTCGCCATGGTGAAAATCCAATTCACAAGTGCAGGCTCTTCTTCTTTCTTCAATATAGACTGTACCAATCCGGCAAGATACAGGAGATCCTTTTAATTTACTTATCAGTGTTCCTCGTGAAACTTTATTGTTTTTCGCTGCTTGAGCATGAGAGCAACCACGTTTAACATCTTCAATTGCCTTCAGCATTGCTCTTCCGAGTACTGCAAAATCTTCTTTGGTGCCATTTCAACCTTAAATAGAATTAATACATGTAACTTTATGTTGTGGCTATTTTAAAATGTGAATTATGTTTGGCCTATTAATTAATACATTTTAATTAACTATTAATTTTAAATTTAAATATTAACTTACTGAGAACAATTAAAAAAGAACATTGATCCTAAAGCTGACATGGTTAAATAATGGTGTCAGCCTTTGGTACCTAGCATCTTGGAGTAATTCATAACCTCAACAAATAAACAGTTTGAGTAAAATCTAACCTAATATGCTGTAGAATGTAAGATAGAAAAAAAAAAATAAAATAAGCATGTTCCTAAAGCTGACACCCCCTGTCAGCTTTAGGAACAGCACTCAAATTGTGTTCCTATCCCTGACACCCCTGAAAATACAACATCTGTAATTCAAATCTTAAAAATAATAGTATAAAATGATTTGTTATAATAATTTGACTCATATTTGATTCAAACAAAGTATTTTCATTCGTATTAATAGAATAGAATAGAATAATATTTATTGTCATCTTCATAAGTATACATAGAATGGACAAGGTCAAAAACAATGTATAACAAAGATTACTAAACAAATTAGGGTTAATACAAGATAAATTCTGCTAATATTACATTTTAATATTTAGCAACTTAACAACCAATATACAGTAAAATGTTAACAATTATTATCTACCTCTGAGCTTGAAAATTCATTTAAAGAATAAAAGGCATTGTTGATAAGAAATTTAGAGATTTGTTTCTTGTATGCTTCCAAATCCAATAATCTCCATGTTTCAGGAAGTTTATTGAATAATTGAATTTGCAAATATTTATGGCTCTTTGCATACTTTCCTAGTCTTATGGTGGGTAGAACTAAATCTTTGGCATGCTTTGATTGGTAGTTATGGATAGTGTCAAAGGTTATAAATTGTGCCGTATTTTCTCTTACATATATTAAATTCTGAAATATGAAAATACTTGGTATTGTCATTATATTATAATTAGCAAAATAAGACTTGCAACTGTCCCTATATCCTAACCAAACAAAATCCTTATAGCTCTCTTCTGCCATACAAAAACCCTCTGAGCACCAACACTATTACCCCATAATATAATTGCATACAATAAATGGGCATGAAAAAACCGAAGTAGGCCATTTTCATTAAATCATTACTGACACAGTTTTTTAATTTTCTCAATAAAAAACAAACCCTTGATAACTTAGCAATAACACTATTAGTATAAGAATAGTTACAGTGAATGAACATACTGAATGAATATAAGAATTACAATAAGAACAATGAGAAATTCTAACTTAACCTCCTTAGCATAACCGATAAGAATAATCCTTCAATGGCCCTTGTGACTGCAGTGCTCTACTGAGTTTCAACAAGAAACTATTAACAGCTGGTTGTTATATATTGAGAAACACATTAATATCTAAGTTTTTTTTTCATATCAGCCACAGTGCATGCTGTACAACTGACCTTATTATTCATAAAAGAAACTGAAAGTATCAGCTTTTGGATCACTGTCAGCATTTGGTACACTTACCTTGGTCATATTATTTTAACCCTGTTAACATTTTTATATTTAGTAGAAGTTCATTTTGTTGTACCCCATTCTATGATCTAGGTTAAAATGTAGATAAATATTTAAGTAGATTAGTTTAAGAACATAGTTTTATAGCATGTTGTGATTGGTAATTTTCACGTAATGATGGCAAATGTCCAACTACCTTTCTCTCCCTCACAAGATTAAAAATCTATTTTTAAAATTAATCCACACTACCTTGAGGAATTTTTATATTTACAATGCTAACATGCTGATATATTCAATTTTTTATAAATGTTATTTTTATAAAATATTTCTTGTATAAACAGTATACATAAACAAAAAACTACAATCAGAAAATCGAACTATATACACATTATTTACAGCTGTTCCAATTTCGTTGATTATCATATGATAATCTGTGTTCCACATACAAACAATAACTATCTACTTAAAAATCAGGAGATGCGCTGAGAAAAGACGATTAACCCTTTGACATTGTGTCTACTGGTCATGAAAAGTAACAAATTTTTAAAACCAGTCACGGATGTCATGAAAATGACTTCTAAAGTCACAATTTTTTCTAGCGTTTCAACACGTTACTAGAGGGAGGCATTTAGAGAGGCTCAAAGCGTCCCGTGGCAAATAAATTAGCCAAAAGTATTTTTGTTTCTTGTCGTTTTCTTACGATGCTGTACTATTCATAGTCTTTTCTACGATGTAAAACTGTATTGAGGGTGCATAGAACAAGCCAACTCTTTGGCCACTAAATTATCTTACTTCTCTTCCCTCTTTTCAGGAAAAGAGGATGGTTTAAATGTATTAACCAGGCAACCGTTTGTCATACTATCCGCTCAAAATATCGTACGTTTGTTACTATTAGTACTGTATATGAAGTTGTGCCTTCTTTCTGTGTACAAGCGGAGTTAAAACAATTGTGAATTGTCAATATTACAAAATGTTTTAATTTTATACATTTATATAACTGTGCAATCTATAAATTTAAAAACGTTTTAGTAACTTTTTAATTTTTGTCATTAATGAAAGTGATTAACTGTGTGCTTTACAATATTTGAATTCAGAATAGGCGTTTAATATTGAAACGTTCTTGGTTGCCATATTCCAATTCTCCATTGCAGTACGGATGGAAATAAGAAAATACAGCTCGCTATTGGTGGCACCAGACCTGATGTTAGTTGATCAGTGTTTGTTTTGTTTATGGTCTGTTGTACCTTTCGTTGGATCGTAATTGTTCAAAGTGGTGGGCATCTAACCGGCGTGTTTTAGTGTTTCATTGTGATTTAAACTTTGTATTTGTTAACATGATTTTGTTAACTTTATAATTATCTTCTGAGTCGCTACTAGGCCTATTATTACAGTTAGCTTTTGTGAGGCCTAGTGTTTGTTTTTATGCGTGTAATAATTTTGATGTATAAAGAACTTTAGTACCAAATTGTTGGTTTTTATTATTGTTCAAGATAGGCCAAAAAATTATTTAAATAAAAGTGATTAGTGTTTGTGCACAATGCCTGGAAAGAGCAAATTTCAGAACTTGTGGCTCGAAGAAGAAAATTGGAAGAAGTGGCTTCGGAAAAATGAAATTTATGTACATTCAGAATTTTGTAAGTATTGCAAAAAATCTTTTGATATTTTCTATTCAGGCTCAAATAGTATTGCACTCTCAGGGGTAAAAAACATAGCTCGATAGAAAATAACCTAAAAAGTGGTAGATCAAAATAGACCTTCGTGCTTTTATGCTCAATGACTAGGCCCAATATAAAAATACAGACCTGATATAAAAAAAACAGATACTGATACGGGCAATTTATTAAAAGCTTCTCCTACAGCAAACTCGTCATGAAACAGAATCTTCATTTTTAAAGTAGGGGAGAGTGTTGAACCTTGAACCTATTTTTTGTTATTATATTTTCATTTTAATTTGACATATGCAATCTTGAGCATGATGGCTTTTTTATGTAGTTAATACATTTGTTCACAATATATATTTTTTTAGATTTTTTAAACAATTATTTCTTGATCAACATTATAATTAAAAATAAAATGTAATTTGGTTCAAGGTACAACATGGGTATTGTACCTTGAACCGGGCTATACTGTACCTTGAACCAATTAATAGTATATGTTCCAGAATATAAATTAAATGTCAAATTTATTTCAAATAACATGTTTATTAGAAACAATGAGTTATAAACATTACATTGATATAATATAATAAACTTACACTGATATAATGAGCTACTTAAAGTTACTATAATTATAATCCTACTTTAAGTTAAAAAATGAAATCACGTTCCAATAAAAACCTACTCTACTTTAAAATGTGACAAATCGACTCCAAAGGATAACTTCTGTAGTTGCCTTTCCGATCCACCAGACAAAACCGAGTGAGACAACTTAAAAAGAACGACATTTTTGTCAAGTTCATAGGTTTCAGGATCCTCTTTTGTAAACTTTTGTGAATTAACATCTTTCTTGAGATATTTAACTTCATAAAAACATTCACTTAATGAGATGACTTCAGCAGCGAAATACTTCACAGTTTTTTTAGAACATATTTTCACAAGAATAAAGCATCCAACATCAATGTTCTCGTTGTCCGGATCCTCTAGATCGGCAAAGTCTTTATTTGAAAGACCTTCATCTGCACATAAATTGTCTGGTTCATCTACATCCGATTCTGATGAGCTTGGATAGGTTAATTTCTTTTTAACGACTTTAGGCTTAAATACTCTTGTAACTTTCTTCACACCTTTTGAGGCTTTTGCTAACTTCTGTGATTCAATGCGTTGTTTTTCTGGGGTGTCAGTCAAAATAAGAGATTTCCCTTTCGGTCTTCCCTTGCCAGTTTGCTTTCTGGGCAAAGCTTTGGGGTAAGGTCAAATGTCTTCGGGGGACACAACAAGCTTAGGCCTACTTGTCAAGGAGGGAGATGGACTTGATTCATTATTTAATATTGGAGGCCTACTGGTTTAATTATTTGATGTTGAGGGCCTACTGGCTTCATTATTTGATGTTGAAGTTCTATCAGTGATCTGTCTGATAGATGAGATTGATGTCCCAAGGTTTTGACCAGAATATTCATCATAAGGAAGTTGACTTGACCCACTTACTACATCATTCATAGGGCGATCTGTAACATGTAGGGTAAGAACTCTTCATCCGGAAAAATGTCTTCGTTCAATGGATAAAGCCCTGATTTCCTAAATCCTGTGTTTATATTGTTTGGAGTAAAGGCCATGTGAATGCTCGTCCAAAACCAACTCTGCAACATCGTAAATTGTTGCGGGTTTCCCTACATTTGAAGGAATGCTCATCCAGTTGTTCATTGCTGTGTTGTAAAAAGCCTTGAAAGGTCCAAATACGCCTCTATCAAGTGGCTGCATCTTATGGCTTGTGTGGGGGTGGAATGTTACAAGGGTTACCCCGTTGTCTTTAGCTAATTGTATGGTTTTGACCGAGATATGGCTTTCGTGGCTGTCCATTAATAAAATCATTCGATTTGTTGGACTAGCACTCGTCAACTTAACAAAGTGCTGCATAAATTCGTAAAATAAATCCTCATTGGACCATCCTGAAGGCGCAGCACCCCCAACCGATCCCGATGGAGCACCTTTTAGCATATGGTCCTTGAAGTTCTTTGGAGGTAAGATCATCATTGGAGGTATAAAACCTCCCCCCGCATTGACTGCAGCAATCATGGTAACATTAGTACCTCGTTCCCCGCTTGTCATACTTCCAACCTGCTTCGTCTTTAGTAGCAAGAATCTTAGGGGGCCCATGAACGGTAGCTATACCTGTCTCTTAGCAATTCCAAATATAAAATGGTGTTATTCCAGGATTTTTTTCTAATGCTTTTTTAAAGTTTGCAAACACAAGAGCGACATTAGCTTTATTAAAAGCCGTTGAACGAGCCAAGCTTGTTGCCTCCGGCTTCCTGAGGGACAATAGTCTTTGATGTCTTTGCCGAAAGGTCCTCAGCCACTCTTTTCCGGCCATCTTGAGGGCGTCCCATGAAGCATAATATTTTTTACTATTTTGCTTAGCAATTTGTTATGCCAATTCCCTAACATTTTTTAGGGTCAACCCGTAATTTAAATGAGATGCTTTTAAAATGTAATCCACAAGAAGCGTTTCTTCTGCATCAGTGAAGACTTTTTTTGTGTCACTATTCTGTTTGTATTGAAAATTAGTAAGACCACTTGCCATGTATTTTTGACATGTCTAAGAAGTGTAACCTTATCTACATTGAACTCCTTTGCTGCACCATAAGCAGTCTTCCCATGCTTAGTGACCGCTTCCACAGCTCTCTCGAGGTCTTCTTTACACACTGGGGTTCTTTTCGCTCCAGTTTTACTTCTAGGCATTTGGAAAAAAACAACATACTTTGACTAATACCTAACTAATGACCCAAAAAGGATAGTGAGAGCCCTCATTTATTTTAGGTATAAGATATAAATTTTTATAAATTTATGGTGTGAAAAAATAAATAGGTAGGATGCTTTGTATTATTGTTTAAATTTTTATGAAACAGAGAAAGATTAAATGGGCCTCAGAGGTAGACATTGGAAATAAGTTTATTTCAAGTTATTTACTGTGAATAAGTTAAATTAAAAGATTAGTAAGAGAAATGTAATAATGGTTCCTGTAGTTAGCAAATATATTGTACCTTGAACCGGTTCAAGGTACAAGACTTTGCTTAGGTTCAAGGTACCAGACTGCCATTTTGATTTTTCATCCTCCTTGTTCAGTTGAGGTTACATTTAGAATGAATTGGAAAACATGTAAATATAGCTAAACATATGTTCTACAAGTCTTGTTCACTACATTAGCAGAATATCTTAACACTATTAGTTGAGAAAACAAAATATTAGCACAAAGAAACTTACTTTTTGGTGTTGATTTTCACAATTAATTTTTAATGAATGGAGAGGTTATTCTTCTGTCCAACAAACTGCTTTGCACTAGCTCCTAGTGGCAAGTGGATGAACTAGAGTTGGAGTTGTGCTGTTTTGCTCACATATAGTCCTGCAATTGGCATAGGTTCAAGGTCCAACACTCCCCTACAGGCCTCACCAAGGCTTCGAAGTTTTTTCATTTTCTGATAGTGACCAAGGCTGAAATTTTATGGGGTTGAAGAATTGTTTGTATGATTTTTAATTGCCTATTGAAATTTTAATTTTATATTTACTACAAAACAAATGACAATTTTGTTTATTAATATTTATAATATTACATAGGAGCACATGGTGGTACATAGGAACACTTACCGACTGTTTATAAGGTAAATTAATCCACTATAAATTCAATTTACTGTTCAACTTAGGTTAGGCCTATCTGATTTGTTGATAATGCTAAATTAAGAATTGAACCTTGCAGACGTGTCATCATCATAAATCATTGTGAAAATATAAGTAGATAATGCTCAATTTGCAGGGTTTCTGGAGTCTGTTTGGTTTTCATACTAATAATGAAATATTTCTGCAAATCCATTTTACTCACACAATGATGGGCTTATTTTAATAACTAGTGGTAGCCTACTTTGATCCGTTGTATTTAATCTATATTTGGTCTATTAAAGGTCAATGGTATCATTAATTTAGTAGAATATGATCGAAAATATTGCGATGTTATAACGTGAACCGTATTCATCATTATTCGGGTGATGAATTTTCATGTTCCAAGGTCATGAATTTTCATTTCTATTTGGCAATAGACACCCTGTTTGACCGCCAAGGACCGATGAGATCGGTGTTGTAGTTAGTATCCAAAACCGCCAGAGGAGGCTCACCACTTAGTAGCCAGAACCGCTGAGGGCCGATCTCAGCGTCATGCACTGTTGGACCTTTCACAATCAGCCGATCTAATCAGATTTTAGTAATTTTGCCACAGTTTCGTTATTTATTGGAATAAATAAATGGCATATCTCGTAGAAGGGAAATAGGTCCTCTTTAATACAATAGCCTCAACAATGTTTATTTAATTTAGTAAATTAACATATGATAACAATAATCATTAACATTGATGTAGAAGTCTGTGGATTATCAGCTGGTTTGAGCAAAAACACATAGTCAATATACTGTTTATAGTGTAAATAAAAATGTGTTGAATATACGTTTTTTTACTTATTTAAAACTTAGTGTTTGGGTCATTTTCAAATTACCTGTAACTTTTGCTCAAAGAGCTGATAAAATATGAACTTGTTTAAAAATCAATAATTGATTTAGAAATAGCTTTTATATTTAACCAAGAATATCAGTTTTTCATTTTTTTTTTACAACTATTCAAACCAAGGTCCTCAAACCTTTAATGAGTGTTACTGAGAAGAAAGTTAACAAAGAAGATATTCAAATGCTGTTGCAAACTTTACATGGAACTCTAAGGCAATAAACCAGTATGTTAAGTAACAATGGGTTTTTGAAAAATTATAAAAAAAAAAATATTTTCAGTAAGATTATAAATGTTTTATGTCAGGAGTGTTACCGATAATTAGTTATTTTTCATATTTCTCAATACTTGTGAGGTATTTTTGTATAAATATTTTTCCCAACTAAATTTAGTCCTTTACTATAGAAATAAATATATATGTTTTGACCAAAGAAATTTTATTCAATATATTTCATATTATTTCCATAAAGTAACACTCATGACACGAATTAACACTCCTGAAGTCGGTTAGAGGAATTTTAATTAAATACTCACACTGGTATTAAACTGAAATTTTACTAACAAACAATGAAAAGAACAAAAACTAACACAACGGTGTTTCATAGTGTACCTACTACTGTACTTTTATGAAAATTAACTGTCTAAAGTAGGCTTTTATCTACTTAAGCTCTTGATTTAAACTAAATGGGAATTTGTATACAATGCGTTGTCCTTTGACCAATAGTTCATGTTGTGGTAGAATGGCTTTTACTTGACCGAAGTCAATGATTGACTCATCACAGTCATTAGTAGTAAAGGTGTCTCCTTTTATGCCATGTTTGTTTAACCCATTTTGACCCAACTTATTTTTTTTTTTTTTTTAATTTTTAAATGTCTTTCTAATTCCCACTAAATATACCTTATGTAACCCGTTTATAACGTTTTTTTTGTTAATTTTGATTGGTATTATCTAAAATTTGTTGTGTTCCCAAATGGGAACAGGGGGCTCAAACGGGGTGGTAGGAAATAATTTCAAAAAATGTATTACAAAGGTTATTTTATTATAGCATAGATTATTTTTATCTATATATTAAAATTTCATCAATATATTATATGAACCACACTTAATTTGGCTTCTTATGAAATAGTTCAAAACAATGCTGATGAAGTGCAATCTCCCACACTTTCTACACATCTGTCTTGCATTCTTTTTACACTGAGCACAACGGGACTGTTTATCTTTAGTACAACAATAATGGTCTAGGCCATCATATCGAACTCCATCTTTAACTCTGGACTGAACAGGGTTTAAAATCTTGAGTGGTCTCCCTATTTGTTGATGCTGAGTATACTTTTTCAAGTACGTAAGGCATATCTCCCTTATAAAACCAAGCATGTCTAATTGATCCTTTTTATTCTGTAAGGCATATCGATGAAGATGCCATGAATTATTTACTGAACAATTGAGTGGATATGTTAGCAGCTGCCAATACCATCTTTTCCCTTTATGTTTACACGAAGCTTTGCGACGTTTTCATCAAGGCGGTCAACCCCTCCCATATAAGCATTGTATAAAACAATACAAGCAGGCTGATCAACCATTACATGTTTCTTATGGTTCTGGCTAAATCTTTTGACTTTTGATACCGGTTGTGTACCTGCCCGTGTTGAAGCAACAGTAACAATATTGTTATCGTGGTAACGGACCAGAGTTATTCCACTTTCCTTACAAGTCACCTGATTGTAAAACCCTCTCTCTTCTCGTTTCATGTTTTTTTTTTAACTAATAAAGGAGCATTCTCAGTTCGGTCAACACGTAAAGTCCCAGTGCCATGAAATCTATTAGTTCTAAGGTATTCTAAGAGAGGAATACTAGTAAAGAAATTATCAATGTAGACACTAAATTCCTTGTTAGGCAACTTTTGTACCAGATTGACAACAACGGAACCTCCTACTCCAAGTTCTGGATGAGTATTGCCTGTCAAAGCACCTTGATACAAGTTTGCCTGGATCAGATAACCAAGGCGGCTACACAAACACCACGCCTTGTATTCAAACTGTATAGGTTTGCCGTGAAGGTGCTGTTTCGCACCATGTCAACCATAGTACGGAATCATTGATTCGTTGACAGAAACGTTCATGTCACCTGGAAAGAAATTTAGCCATCTTTCATTCAATAGTTTCCAAAGGGGGTTAATTTTTGTAAATCGATCATGTTTCTTTAGGTTGTTATTGTCACAAACGTGCAAATACCTCATTATCTGAGTAAAACGATTAAGAGTCATTGCTTCACTAACAGCCGCATTGTGGCAATCAGCGCTCTGTTCCCAATACATGCGAAGTCTTGGCACCTGGCAATAGCTGCTAAGCAAAAGTATTGCTAGGAATACCCTAACTTCCGCAGGAGTAAGTTTCAAGTTCTCCTTTCTGATAGGCATTCAAATTAGTAAATGTACATATTAAATTAATTACGTCATTGTCATAGAATTTCTCAAATAATTCTATAGGATCTCCATCAGAGTTCTGAAGCCAAAGAGGCAGTTCAAATTCCTGCTCACAAAAATTTGAAATGTCAATGCTTTCCCATGCATAGTTCCTTTTATTTTATTTGTTTTTTTTTATTATTTTCATAACTTAAACATAAATACTAGATGTTGACTTCCTCTAACGTTGTAGCATAGTATTATCATTATTGGTGTTAATCGGCATTATTAGGCCTATATAAATCTTAACCCTAGAAGTGATGTATAAAAGTACCAGAGTGATGGGTACTTTGTAATCTTCACACAACATATTTTTCAAAAATATATATTAAATATATGTAAAAATAAAAACACTGAGTATTATACATCAATTTTATCACAATAACATGCAGAATCATAATAAATAATATAACTTGAGCTTACCATGCTCAGGTGGTGTTTTATCCATATTTTATTGAAAAAAAAGTTTTCAAAAAATTTATTTTTCACTTTGAATGGTTGTCACTTGATTGATATTGTTGCTATCACAACACTTTAAATGTAAAACATGTTCACAATTTAATTCTAAACAAAAATATTTTGTATATATTTACATTCATACAGGGTTTCCGAAAAAGAATGCCCTGATTTTGAATGGGTGTAATTTAAAAACTATTCAAGATATTTAGATGATTAAAACGTCAAATTGAAGAGAAAAGAACAAAGTTTTTTCTCATACCTTAATATGTTTCGATGTGTGCTCCGTTTGTTCCTCTGCAGATATCAAATCGGTATTCGATTTCTCGCCATGTGTTGTGCAGCATCTCAGGTGTAACAGTAGCGATCGCTGCCGAAATTCGCGCACGCAGATGTGGCAAGTCCCGAATCTTTTCGGCATAAACAATGTTCTTTACGTAGCCCCAAAGAAAAAAGTCCAAAGGGGTCAAATCAGGACTCCTGGGAGGCCAGGGAATGGGCGCACCCCTGCCTATCCAACCATTTGGAAACTTGTTGTTCAGTGTATCGCGCACTAATTGAAGGTAATGAGGCGGCGCGCCGTCTTGCATTAAAATTACTCGTTCACCGATTTGTGCTTCAATATCGTCAATTTGAGGAAACAAAAATTGTTCTAGCATATCTAGATAAATGATGCCATTAATTGTTTTTTCGGCGAAAAAAAGGGCCTATAACTTTGTTATACAGCAACCCACACCACACGTTCTTTTTTGGGGAATCGCGTACATGTTCCTGCACAATGTTAGGCTGTTGGGAACCCCAAATACGACAATTATGACGATTTACAACACCACTTGTGTGAAATGTTGCTTCGTCTGAAAACAGCACTCTTTTCAGAAAATTAGGATTGTCATCAATTTCGTTCAGCATAAAAGTAGCAAAGTCTGTTCGCTTGGGGCGATCGGCGGGTTTAATCTCATGTCTTAACTGAATTTTGTAGGCATGGAGCCTCAATCTCTTACGAATAACATCGTGGAGTGTCGATTTAGGTATGTTTAACTGAAGGCTTCGTCGAACAGTCGATTTTTTCGGGTTTCTAATGCAAGATTGTCGGATTTCTTCGACTTTGTCATCTCTTGTTTTTGGCCGGCCAGGTGAATGTCCTTTCAACACACTCCCGGTTTCACGAAACTGGTTAAACCAGCGACGAATTGCTTTGTCATCGGGCGGATTTAGGCCTCGATACGTCACTTGAAACCGACGCTTCACACTAACAAACGATTTTAATTCTGCGTACCACAGAACACACTGTGCCTTCTGTTGCGTGGTGAACATTGCACTGATGACTGGCGGGCGTGTTGTGGCAATGGCGGCCTGTCACTGCGCAGCAATTCTGCGCATGCCAAGGTCAACGCTCACTCCCATGCCACACGGAAAACAAAACTTTGATCTTTCCTCTTCAATTTGACGTTTCAATCGTTTAAATATCTTAAATAGTTTACATTCACAAATTACACCCATTCAAAATCAGGGCATTCTTTTTCGGAAACCCTGTATTAACACGTTCACTGCTAAAATATTATCAATAAAAGTATCTCTAGGTGCTAAAAATTTTTATTTCATAAAAACTTACCTGTATATGTGTGTATCCAGGAATGATGATTGGTAGATTGATGCGATGTGCCTAACACTACGAATCAGCTGTTTTTGTTTTGACCCAGTACTGGGTCATTAGCATCTTGCGCACAACACTTAGCACGTTAAGTCCCAGGCATAATTTTAGTTGACTTCCCTATAGCCCATGCCAAAAATGTGAAAACTTTCAAATTAACCCAGATGTATTTTTTTCACCAATCCACCTATTTTGGTCTTAGAAACCAACAGCAATATGAATTTATGATAATTTTTGTGTATTTATTACATTTTAGCGTGTGTACATTTTTGTGTACACATGGGCCTGGAGTAAATTTTAGCGTGTACTCAAAAATGTACACACAGTATATTTAGCATAAAATAATAATTTATGCTAAACTAGCTAAATTATTTGTATTAATAAATAGAGTAGGGAATAAGTAATACAATTATTTATATCCTAAACTAAATTTTAATGACACTGTTAGTGTTAGGAAATCAAAATAATATGTTTATAAAAATATTGATATACAATGTAGTAGAGCTTTTGAAAACAATGTTTTAGAAGTAAAAAGATTAAACAAAGCACACATTTGGACTGTAAAATATTGTTATTTCTTCATTGATTTGTGTGCTTTAGAAAAACACTTTTGACACATAAACTCACTGTTACACTCAACACATATTGTCTTTACTCTAGTTGTCTTCTTGACAGCAAAATCTCTTCCTTTATTTTGGCTATTCCGCTTGTAGCACATTCGACAATGTCCTGTTTTGTCACACTTCGATAAGGCATGATTAGTAAAGCCTTCTTGGCTAGGCTGGTTTTCATGTTGCAGCAAAGAAAGAGCAATACACTCCCTGAACTTAGTAATGCTCATTCGATTATCGACATTTATTTGTTGATAAATGTAATGAGCGTTTACTACTGTTGTGTTCAGTAATAGTTCAAACCCTAGTTTTCGATACCATTTTACCCCTCTTCTGACAACAGTTGAATATGATGCCTTTTGGTCAGAAACATCTATAAAAGATTTGATTTGATTGTACTCAATTATAGTTGACGGTTTCTTCAATTGAGTGTTACGTTTGTTTGTCACTTCAACCATATTTGGGATTGATTTGGTTGTCAAGAATAACAGTTCCCTTTGATCATACCACTTACCAACTATTACTTTAGTATTACTTTGCTGTAACACCATTTCACCTATTTTTAACTTTTTATTCAGTACTGTTGCCGGATTGTTCAACCTATTTTTGCATAACGTTCCCAGAAGGTGTGTTTTTTTATGAAGAAGTTCATGTGCAAGCTCAACGCTTGTATAGTAGTTGTCAGTGCAGAGTGTTCTTCCCTCATTCGATAAGGGGACTATTAGTTGTAGCACAACAGACGAGGGTAGTGTGATTTGACCAATTCTTTCACATCTCCCACCATATACAATTATATTAAAAGTATATCCTCCTTCAAGGCACAATTTGTACAGCTTTATACCATATTTGTGTCTTTTCCCTGGGTTGTAAGTTCTGAAACCTAGGCGGCCTCGGAAAGGAACAATAGTTTCATCAATACACAAATTTTCTTTAGGCTTGATTATTTCTTGAAATTTTGTATTCATAACATTTACAAGTGGGGTGATTTTATGAAGTTTATCACCTTCAGGGCAATCCTCATTATTTGAAAAATGAATTACTTTCAAATGTTTGAAAACGATTCCTGGTAAAACTACAATTAGTCATTAGATCGTTCTTATACAATGGGTTTGAACTCCAATAATCCCTGATAGATGGTTTTACGTCCAGTCCCATCCATATGCAAATACCCAAAAACTTTTTAATTTCTTCGGCTGTGGTCTCTTTATAATTTGCTAGAAATGAGTGCTCTTTTATTGAATTATTTACAATGCCAAGGATAATTTGCTGTTCGGCATAACGATTTGTTTCCAGTACTATGTTACTAATAATGCTTTCATCAAGTATTGACAAAAAAATATCAATAGGTTCCGTACTAACTAATCTATTTACATAATCTTGGTTCAAACCGTGTGTAAATGTTTTTGGAAATGTATTCAAATGTCCTTCGACATCACCCCATATTACATCATTAGGCCTAGGTATATTGCTTACTATAGGCCTATATGATTCTGAATCATCGTCAGTGTGAACAGGACTTGATGATGCAATTGGATGTATAAAACGTATGGATTGATTTACCCTGCTTGTTGAAGGTGATTGATCAACATGGCAAGATGTATCAGTATGAGATGGTAGTTTAGACGAATCTGTTTGTGGTAAAGTGTGATCCAATAAAGAAGTGTTCTGGTTAGTTTTTATTCTTTTATTTGGTATGCCTACATCATCATCACTGTCAGAAGGTGTCACTTACTTGGTAGTTAGGATCCTGATCCGAATCATCCACAAAAATCTCTGAAACATCACTGTCTTCATCACTCATATCATGTATATGTGATAGTTCACTTGTAGGAATGTCTAAAACATAATCTATATCTTCGTTATCCATTGTTGAATAGTCATTAACAATGGATATTATCACAGTAGTAAATAAAACAATATAACACACAATTTACAATTATTATTTACAATAATATATAACACAACTGTAAAGTTTCGTGTACTGACACAACCACCACCATTTGACTGTTCTAAACTGCTTCACAGAGCACAGTAGAAACCTGTTTTTCAGGACCCAAATCCACTTTTATACTGATTTGACATTTAACAAAGAGTATAACCTCTAAAAATAGTGAAAGGATAAACCTTGGATACATCAGCTGTTTTTAAATTAAGAATAACATGTGTACACAAAAATGTACACATGGGCATAGTGATACAAGCTGGTGTGTACACTAAAGTGTACACATGGGTGTAGTGAAAAGTCATCTGTGTACTTGAAAGTGTACACATGGGACTTAACGTGTTAAGACCTAAATGCGTAATTAATTGCTTTTATGTCCTAACACTAATATTTTCTTAAAATGTAATGTTTATTGATAAAATTAATATGTAAAAACAAAAAAATATGTACAGCACCAACCACCCAAACCATTGTCAAAGTTTGTTTATTGATGATATTTCTCATAACAGGGGACTGGACATAGCGCTGGTTTATCAACACACTGGGCACAATAGTAGAGTTTCTTCCGTACCTGTTTGTTTCTTCCTGCCTTCCCTGTAGCACACCCTGCACCTCTTTCTTTCATTCTGTTTTTTAGGATCTTTTGGTGTAAGTTTTGAAAGGACGTTTTCTGTGCTGCAGCGTTTGGGACGCTTGGGCGCTGGATCTGGTGGCATAGGCAAAAGTGCAGCTATTACTTGCATTCTAAAGTCATGAAGTGACAATGTTTTGTTTGGATTTGAGAAATTGTACAATTTGAAGGAATTTACAAGTGTCATCTGAATAACATGGACAAACACCTTTTTGTACCATCTAAGGCTTTTGTGCGTGCACGGATAATATGCCATTAGTTGGTCACTTCTGTCGACCCCCTTCATTTTGGCATTGTAGTGAATTATAGGCACAGGCTTTTCTCTTATCTGATTCCGTTTATTTATACTTTTGCCCATGTCGTTTTCGAATTCTGTTGAAATATAAACAACTTGGCGCTTATCCCGCCATTTCCCAATCAAAACCCCCTCAGAATATCTTCCGATCACTTCACCTTTGCGTAGCTTCGCTTGCTTTACATCTAAGGGTAGGTGTTTTCGGTCAATACGAAGAGTGCCAGTACAATATGTGTCCCTGCGTAATAACTCTGACGCCAATGGGAATGAGTTGTAGTAATTGTCCATGTATAGACTGTGCCCAACATCCCATTTCCCACACATCAGCTGTTTGACAACTTAAGAGGCGTGCCCTTTACCTGACATCGAACTCCCCTGACCGGAATACACGGCAAATTGTAATGTGAGGCCATTAGGTTCACACAATGAGTACAGTTTGATTCCGTACTTGTGTCTTTTGCCCTTGATATAGTGGCGAAAGACCAGACGCCCACGCCACAGAATCATGCCTTCGTCCAAGGACAAGTCCTTGCCGGGATAATATACCCTCAGCATGACATTATTGAACCAATCAATTATCAATCTTACTTTGAACAGCCTATCATCAGTCACCTTATTGTTATTTGAAAAGTGGACGCATCTGAGTAGCAAAAGGAATCTATCTCTTAGACATTTGACTTTGAAAAACAGGTATTTCAAACAAATAATTTGTTTTCCAATAGTCGTTTAGTCGGTTTAGTCTGATTACGCCCATATGTAACAATATACCAACAAATGTTTTCAATTCTGCAATAGTTACTGGCTTCCAATCAGTAATTCTTGATTTTGGAGAAGTAGCAGGCCCACAAAATAAATCAAAGGCATAACGATTCGTCTCGTCCACAATTTTCTCCACAAGAGCAATAGGAAGTAATCTATAGGGTTATCGCCAGGTTTATCAACAAGAAGCTTATTTTCACGCAGGAAAGGTATGTGACGAAGTCCTTGAGTTCGTGATGACCAAACAGGATCGTATACATAATTATAATCATCATCAGAACTGTCAACACACTCCGACGACTCACACTCCGCCTCGGCCCCACTTACCTCGCTAACATTGCTGTCGCTAAGATCGTCTTCACTTTCTAATGTTACATCTCGTGATGTGCTGGCCATGTTTTACACAAGTAACTAACCTAACGTCACTAAAACACAATAACTGCTGTAAAAATATACACACGTAACTAAATTAACACTTACTAAAACACAATGACTGATTTACATGTATAAAACTACAATAATAATACAAAAACTAATACAACAAACGAACCACGCTAGAGGAGACAACAAAGGCATCCACTTATAAGGAAAACAACAACAGGCGCCAGCTTGACCGACCCCTGCCCTACTCTTGAGTTTTTTGTCGAGGAGGGTGGGAGACCCAGTACTGGGTCATCCGCACGTAGCGCCACCGGCGTCATGACCCAGTACTGGGTCACCCGCAGTGAACGTGTTAAACAGGAAAAAAGTTATTTACAAAAAATCATAACTATGTACAAAGTTGAAGTGGCCTATTTTAGTCAGAGTCACTACTCTCAGCCACTCTTTTCTTCCCTTGGTGAGTGGGCCTATGAATATGTTGTAGTCTATGGTAACAGGTAAGGTGAATCCTACAATTACAACTGGGACACCAATACAAACTTCTTTTTCTTTTCACTGCCGGGTTGTCTGCACAAACAACACAAATTCTCTCTTTGCGCCAGTGGCGTAGCCAGGACTCGATTTCGGGGGGGGCCTGGACACCGGGGGGTCTGGGGGGTATGGAATACCCCCCAGAAGAAAGGGGGGTCCGGGGGTCCTCCCCCGGAAATTTTACGATTTTTATTGCGCTTAACGCTATTTTAGACCACTTTTCAGCCTTCAGTGTCACAAATATCTTTGTAAATAGTGAAAGTAAAAGATTATGTATTTTTTAGTTTTCCCCTTATGCATATAGAAAATTTGAAACTCAGAAAATTTGCAATAAAAATTGTCTTATTTAAAAGTTACTGTCTGTTGTATATGTATTTAATTTAATAGTTTGGGTTTTCAATTTTAATTTCTTTTTCTTCATTGATTACACAAATAAGTTAAAACACTTGTTGAACTTAAAATATAATAAATAATACAAGATAATTATAAAAGGATAATAATGACTTAGGCCGTTAGAATATTAAACTGTATTGGAAGATAACTGTATTATTATATTAACTAGTGATGGGCCGATTCCAAAATTTCTTGATTCCGATCCCGATTCCAAAATTTGGGACTCGATTCTGTACTCGATTCCGATTCCTTAATAATAAGTACTATTGAGGATGAAATCATAATACTACATTTCAATTCAATAAATATTAAGCACTTTTAATAATAACTGTTACTATAATAGCAAAATTTAATTAGTGAAATCAATTACAAAAGGGGACATTTAAATGACAATAGGCATTTAGTAGGCCTATATAATGAAATCAACTTTAAATACTGAACAAATAATAAATTCAAATTGGTTAGTAAGAATAAAGAAACTGAATAAACATTCAAAGGCAATACATCTTAGCTGGCCAGTAGGCTATAGTAAATTAAATAAAGTTAAAAGTTAAGTAAATACTACTTAATACAAATAGAAAATGAATAGACATAATATCTTAGACAAAACAATAGAATACAATAGCACTTAATATAATGATCAGCCTATATAAGTACATATTATTATATAACTTAAAACAGTTAAAACTAAAACTATAATATCCAGAAACAAACATTTATAAAAATTAAATCAATTATGGGTGCTTAACAAGCAACTAAATGATTTTAAGTTTAAGGGTATGAGAAATTAATTACAAAAGGGGACATTTAAATAGCAATAGGGATTTAGTAGGCCTATATAATGAAATCAACTCCAAAATACATAAGATCTAATACTGTACAAATAAAAAATTGGTTAATGAAAATGAACATTTAAATTGACAGTACTTCTTAGCTGGCCTATATAATAAAGAAAGCAAATCAGTAAAAATAATAATAATAATAATAATATGTTTATTGCAGGTCCATACAATTCATTACAATGTAAACCTTCATACATAGAAATGAAACACATTAAACATACATTAATTCATACTACAGCGTACATTTTATTTAACCTTAAATTAATACAAGTTCCAATCAACTACTAAATTTTATTTACTAAACATAATTTAAATAAAATACTAAAACAAAATCTATTGGACATAAAAAGAGCTGAATGCAAAACTAAAACAAACATGTACGAAGGTTATTACAATTCAGAAACAATTTATACTGGGACCTACAACTGCTCCCCTAACAGACTAAATAGTCCAATTACAAGGGTCGCAAAACATTAAATAAAATTATTTCACCAATGTCCGCAATTAATAAAAATGAATCAATGGATATTCTAATTGATTAATTTAAGACGGAGAGTTATTGTATAATGTAAAGGCATATATACGTCGTACAATAACTTATGATTTTCCAAAAGCAAATGACACAGACGAGTCAAGAAGAAGAAAGACAATACACTCAAACATAATAAAAAAACAAACTTATAGGTACAAAATATATAGGTACAAAATATATAAATATATATATATATATATATATATATAAAATAAATAAATAAAATAACACGTTAGTAAAAAAAAAAAGTGATCAATGTGAGGTCACTCGACCAGCCTCAAGCAGGCTGCTCTGAAAACCGCTGGCTTCATAGCTACATCCAGATAATAAATCTAGCTACATCTAAAATAAATCAGATGTATTTTAACATGTAAGTTTAATTTGACATTACAACAAAAAGTTCTTGAAAACTCAACACTTGATTTTCAAAATTTCTCATAACAGAAGTTTTCGATTCGGTTTCTTGGCCATTTCATCGAGCACTTGATCTGTAGAGAACGGTACTGGATAGTGTATTGACATCAGAGCAAGACCGTTGAGTCGTTCATTCTCCATAGAGTTTCGAAGGTAGGTCTTTATTCTTTTAAGACTTGAAAAGGACCTTTCTACTTCACAAGTCGAAACAGGCAACGTAGCCAACACTTTCAGCAAGTAATTGATGTGAGCATAAAAGTTTATATCACAAGCGTCCAAAATTGTCATGATGGTTTGAGGTCTCTCTGCTTTTGGGATTTTACACCATTTGTGACACCATAAAATGTACTCACTTTCAACAGCACTTTGTGATGCCTTTTCTGTGTAATAGATTTCCAGGGATTTAAGCTTTTTTACCTCGGCAGGGTTAGTATTTTTGGGTGACAAAATGTCAAAAGCTTCTAGGACACGTCTATTTTTGGAGAATCTGTCTTGAAGTCCTTGGATTAAAGCGTCTAGACAGGGTAGAAACACTATTCTGCGATAATATTCTTCGGGAGTGCTGTGAGGTACATTTCCTCTTTTAGTTTGTTTAGCTGCTTGTCGAGGAACTTCAACTTTCGAACTGAAAACCTCTTGCATAGTTTGTTCAGCTTTTGCGAAAAGATCTGAGAACTCTTTGAAAATGTAAACCTCGGGGTCATTTTCCTTTTCTTTCCCATTACGTATGTCATTTAGAAGATCGACAATGTCGTCTGTATACTTCACAGCTGAGGATAACTCAATATCTGTCTTTTGGAGATATCTAGCTAGTGGCAGAGTGTTATTGAACACAAATTCACAAACATACAGGCCCACGACAAATCCTCCCTTTTCTATCGACGAAAGAAGAGTGGAAGCCGAAGAGGATACAGTACGAACACTTGTAGACAATTCCTCCAAACTTTCTACAATGGCAGGGAAAAGCTCAACAAAGTCAGTAATTGCAACTTGTCGTTCAATAAATCTTGTTTGGCATAAACCTGTCAGACGAGTTTTCTTGGATTCAGGTAGAAGACTTGATATTTTATATTTTAGCAAATCATTGGCAAGAGCATTGTTTCTAAAAAGATTCGTTATTTCCCCAACTAAACCCAAGCAGTTTCTTATGATGGGCACGTTCATAGATTGATTCAGGACCAGATTTAGTCTATGAGCGGCGCAATGAACATAAATAGCCTTAGGATACAGCTCCTGAATTCTTTCGTGTACACCACTAATGTGTCCACTAAAAGTGGAACAGCCATCATAACCTTGGCCGATCATTTTGTTCATATTTAGTCCCAAACTGTTGCAAATATCTAAGATAACCTTAGAAATATTTTCTGCTGACAAATCGGTTAAGCTAGTGAAGCACAAAAAATCCTCTCTCATAACTGGCTGAAGGTCGTTGGACAAATATCTGACGCAAAAGGAAAATTGCTCTTTGCCAGAAATGTCCAAAGTTTCATCGCCCAGAATTGAAAAACACTCTGCTTCATTTATCGATGTAACTATGTGTTTCTGGATCAGGTCTCCACATATATTAATAATTTCGTTTTGAATTTCCGGGCTTGTGTAGGATGCATTGCGATGACTTTGTACAAGATGGTTCTGTAAATCTTTGTCTGTATTTGCCTTAAATCTAAGGAGAGCTCGAAACTTACCTTCCTTGTCCACAGGTTTTTCCATGGTCACAGGACCACTGTCCCTGTGACCTCTTAGAGGTATTTCATTTTCACCACAAAATACTATAGTGTCTATTAGTGGTTTTAGGGCAGCCCTATTTTGTTCTTTCTCTTTTTTTCTCTTAGTATCCAGCATTGTCACTACATCATCGTTTTCTCCTTTGGAAATTTTTAAAAAGTGTTCTGCCGCCACACAAGAAAACTTATGATAGTCAGTATTTTGGTGATATGTAAATTTGTCAACAGCATCTTTCCATTTTTTGAAAGGTGCCGTAATCAGAGAGCCTACTTTTTGATTCGACCCTTTACCCACAAAATCTTTGCCAAATGACACACACCACTTACAGTAAGCTCCATCTTTAGCAGCTGAATACGAAAGCCATGACCATCTATTCAGCCAGTTTTTCTGAAACTTAAGTTTTTTATTTTTAAAATCAGTGGTGGGAAAAACGAATTTCTCGTCAGGAACAAAAAGATAGTTTATCGTCCTTTGTTTCAATTTGTATGCTTGATCTGGAGCTAGAACCTTTTCATTTGAAAAAAGAGCATCCGAAACAGATCCTATATCTATAGATATTATGCTTACTGGTATCGTTGTGGTTCCAACAGACGAGTCAGGTAAGATGGCGTTTTCTTCTACAGGAAGAGTAGAACTAACAACAACTGGAGGTGTAACCGGAACTTCGGGAACTTTATCACTTTCATCAGTCTTGGCACACTTTCTGAAAAATGTATCTATTGTTTTCGTTTGTCTCTTCATTTTTAAAACGAACAATAAACTAAACTCTAAACAAACTCTCAATTATTAACACAGAAGAAATGAAGAAAGCACATATCAATGAAACTGAGATGGTCTGAACACTTGTAAAATGGCGACTGGCGACGGCTGTCGGCTGGTAACATGAGACAGGTGCAGTCGGCTCAAGGTCAACTTATCCGACTATTTACGGTTTCGACCGAACCAGCCCGAGCTCTACGTTCTACCGAGTACGGACGAACTCTCCTGAGTCCCGATCTCTCTTCCACAGCCGAGTGCAGATGTCTGCCGTCTATTGGTATCTGATAGGCGGTATTTAGTCCTCGAAGAATTGTATGTTTTATTATTTATTTGTTACTGTGAATTTATTTATTTATGTAGTTTATACTACGTAGTTATACATATGTACAATTGCTTGTAATACATATATTGTACGTGTACATTTTCCTTTTACTTAAGGGGATTCGTCACCCATTTTCAAACAATTTATTTTTTTGCCCATTTACGGGTGCTGGATCCCCTTAAATAAGATAATCTGCCTTTTCCCTTAAATTTCGGGGGGGGTCCGGACCCCCAGGACCCCCCCCTTGGCTACGCCACTGCTTTGCGCCCTGAGCTCCATCACCCTGTTCATTTGGAATGTGTTGGCCTGCTCCAGCTGCATCATCCTCATCCTCTGCTAAACTTATAACTATACTGTCTACAAATTCATCTCTGGGTATGTGTTTGTCAGTATTATTTGCATATAATATGTATGCATCAAAAACAGAAATATCTAAAAAAATGAAAAAGATTTGTTTCCAATACTTTTTTGTTGCTCTGGCACAAGAAAGGTGATATATACTTTTATCACTGCAGTCTACCCCTCCCATCCTGAGATTATATTTATTTATAACTACAGGTTTTACTGCACGTTGCCCACTTCTGCTAGTGATGTTTGTATCCTCAGCGTGACATCCTGTTGTTAGTAAATAAACTGGTTTCCTGCTTTTTTCTGCTTATAACCAACTAAAAGTGTTTTATTTTTCCTGTAATAAATACTCTCTTGTATTCCCAACTTTGCCTGTACTACATTCTTTGATAGACCCTTGGTTTTTTGTTTACGGCGCCGGTAATAAAGGTTTTTTTACTATAAAGTTTATCAGCCAAAGGTAACTTAGTGTAAAAGTTGTCAGTATAAATATGATAGCCTTTGTTGAAAAGATTACATGAAGACAACTGATCCATAACTACTTTTTGTGTAAAAGGATCATTACCCTCAGCTAGGAAACTTTTGCCACTATAAAGAGCTACATTCAAAATATAATTCAAATTTTTTCATCCCAAACCTGGCATGTTTTTTGTTGGGCATATACTTTATAAATACACATCTGTTTTTCATGCCGATTAAGGATTCATCTATAGCCACATTCTGATATGGTATTTATATAATCATAAAATTGCCATATCTTGTACCATGGGTCATAGTTGGGGTCATTACGGGGAACTGGTTGCTTGGAACTAATATGGAACATTGAGCTTATCAGTTGAAATTTATTTATGGACATTGTTCGAGAGAAAAAAGGAATTTTTCTGTTGCTTTTTGTACTCCAATAGTCAACCACATTTTTTTCACGGATCAATCCCATATTCAATATGAGTGCAATGAATTTTTGCATTTCCTTCAATGTAACAGCTTTCCAATTTTGCATTCTAGAAAATCTTTTCATATTATCTGAACTTCTTTTTTTCCTTATTTCATTTTCAGCATATTTATTAGTTTTTTTTTACTAATAAATCCCAAACAAATCTAGTAAAAAATAGCAAGAAGTAAGAAATTGGTCGAGAGTTCCTAGGAGGGCAGTTTTTTATGCCAGGGTTCCTTACCTGGAATTCATCCTCAATCCTAAGCTCTGGCTCTGGTGGAAAAACTTGAATCCATGTAGGTGTTGGGGAAATTCTATTCAAAAGTGGAATATCAGAATCAGATACACTTTCATTGTCACTCTGTTCTGGTAGGCCTAAACCTCCTTCATCTGGTTCATCTATTTTCGATTGAGTAGGTTCATATTCATCACCACTACCCGACGAATAATCAAACAATGAAACATCATCTGGAATATCACTCACAGGCAAATCACTATCACTATCGGTACTTATATTTTCATCCAACAAATCCCGAATATCACTTGAACGACACGGATCATCCATCTTGACTGTAAACAACAACAATCACGAGATAAACAAAGAACTGTGACACTGCGTAGTGCGCGACGTAAATAAACAGTTGTGCTGGACTGTGTCGATAGTAGGTGTAAATAGTTGTTCATCAGCAGATGTTTTGACAATTGAATCTTCATTTGAACCACTTATTACAATTTCTTGCACTTCGCTATCAACAACGTGACGTATATTTGCTTCAGCACTTGATAATAACTGGTTTCGGGAAAGACAATTTATATCCACTTCATCCTCAATTCCGCTGTTTTCGTCAGAGCCAAGTTCATATTCAGGTAAAATAACAATTTCACCATCCAAAACATCATTTTCATCCTCCAATAGATCTTGAATATCGTTTAGGGTGAGTCTGTAACAATACAATTCTGATAACAATAACCATCCCATTTATACCCACTGTTCCCAAATGGGAACGATGAATTTCAAGAACAATTTTCATATGGAAAGTAATAATTGTAAATCTTGAAACAACATACATTCAAGCAAACACTATTTACCTTTTATATTATCATTTAAAATTAAATTAATCCTTCATAAGTAAACAGTTACATCTTACCTTTCACGAAAAGCCATTGTGATGAAATATAACCTCAACTTTAGCCAATGTTGCAAGTAGACAATGTGACTAGCATTCAATCAGCTGGCTTCCAGGAAACAGTGATGCCACACTGCAATAGCATATAACACAAAAATGCCCACTTTACAAGTTCTATAATTTGAAAAAAAATTTAGAACTTATGTTCCCAAATGGGAACAGTGGGTCTAAATGGCTTAAAAAATGACAACAAAATCTCCATCTTCTTCATTGGAGCACACCTTTGTTGTCACAGCCGCATATGTGTATTTGGATTTTGTTTCTTGCTCGTCCTGTGAACATACAAACTTTTAAATTTGAAAAATTTTAAACTCCTGTGAAAAAATTATATAAACGGGTAATTTTTAAATTCAATAAATTAATTATACTTTGAAAAAAGTACATAAATATATCTCAAATAACAAGCTTGCATACCAACAAATTTTGTTTTCAACTAACCTGATTAAGTAAATTAAATTCTAAATTAACATGAGTAATATTAAGTTAGTCTTTAAATTATTTGCCATTAACCCTAGCACTGTCTATCTACATCCCCCAAAAAATTATGTTTGGACATGAATTTTGTGGGGGTTGATAGATGCAGTGCTAGGGTTAAATTATATATTGTTTAATTAAGATACATACCTAGCACATCTACGAGAATAAATACTCCTTGCAATATTTTTTCATAGCATGGAATTTCCAGTAATTCAGGTTCAAAATCTGCTACTTCTTTTTCGTAACCATATTTCTAAGGCCTTCCAAAGTAATATCACCATCAGAGTCTTGAAACTCAATATCTTCGTCTGAATCTGATGAGGAATATATTTCTTCATAACGGACCCTTTTATGGTGTCTTTGACATGAACCAGACTTCTCAGGATTAAAAGTACTACCATTAAATGATACTGACTCAGCTAGAAAATAGCACTTGCAAGTAAGTCCTTCCTCCCATTTATTTGCATCACAAAAACAAGATAGTGGACTGAAAATCATTTCATTCCTTTTACTCGTAATGATTTGGAGAATACCCCTCATACCAACAATGGTTTTCAGGGGTTTACTAGATAAGTTTTGGAAAGACTGTTCAATATTGTGATCTGTTACATAGAAAAGCTTAATTTTTTTTTCTTGCATCAATTTGAAAAAGACAGTATCAGTAATGTCACAGCCATGAGCAACATAATGGTTCGCCATTCGTTTCAGAGCACCGCCAACACCATCTGGTGCCCCTTTACCATGGGATGATTAAAAGAAATACCAAGTTGCATTTTGAAATCCCAGTTCGTAAATCAAGTGGGCCCAAATAGTGGCGGGTCCATGCTCTTTGTTAGGAGATACTGCTGCAAATGGAAGTGGCTTTTCAGTTGAGGTATACATAATACCGGTATGGAGAGTCACCAGATTCCTACTTCCACCAAAATGGAAACTCTGCACTTCTGAAGCAAGTTTGCATGCATAGTTCTCGGGAAAAGTCGGCATATAAAATGGCCTCGTTCCTCTTTAAGTTAGTTTTCACGTCATCGTAAGCCTTATTTTGTATTTTAATATTGAAGGCATGTTTCCTCAAGAGGGTTATTTCTTTATGGAATTCTTTTGTGATCTTTGGAACTTTTGAACAGGGAGAGAAAAAACTTCACCGTTTTTCTTTTTTTGCCTTATTTCTTTCACAGTTACCCATTTCTCCCACTTCACTTCAGCGTTCTCCTCAAAATCTTTCAAAGGAACAGTCGATGTCTTGCAATTCTGGCACATGTTATTGTTGCTTTCGTCATATACAGTAAGTGGATACAGTTTATGTGGGTCTTTTTCATCAATTAAATTCATCTGTCGAAGCTTTGCTCCTTTTAGTTCTATGTTTGTATGTTGTTTACATAAGCAAGTATTTCTGGTCACTTCAGTTGGTTTCAAAACGTAAAACGGTCTGAATCGGGTGAAAGTTGTGTACGACATTTCACGTCCATGTAACTTGATAAATTTGTTGTATAGAGTCTTTATGTCTGAGAGGAGATAGCTTTTTGAGGTTTTTCTTGTCACTGTTTCTTTGATACCGCTGTGGTGCAGCTCACGTCTTCGCTTAAGAATAAGATTTCTATTAAGAAGCGCCTTTTGTTTTCTTTCAATTGGTGCTTTTGGAGCAAGCGTTGGCAACATGAGAGACCCAATGTTCTACTGCTAGTAGTTTGAAAACGGTAACGCTGTATAAGTTTGGAAGACAGTGCCGAGCTTATGTGGCATTTAACCATTTTAGATTTTGCTCCTGTGTATTTTTCTATGATAGAAGATGTAATTGCATTGTGCATGTCAACGTTTGTGCTACTTTTGAAATTAATGAGGAGAAACTTTCTTCTCCGAATATTTAACTCACGTAAATCATTATCTAGGTCTGTCAAAATCTTTTTTGTTTTTGAATTAGGAGTCAGGTCATTATCTGGCGTCATATTTAATTTATTTTGTTTGTCATTTTGTCATTGTGATCTTTTTTGCTTTTTTCAGTCTTTTTCTGTTCATTTCTAATCTTTTCTTCCAATATTTTAACATTACCATTGGAATTTGATGGTAATGGTTCTGGTGTAGAAGAAGGCGTTAGTACTCAGTTTGCTGCATTGTCAATGTTTTTCTACATGTATTCTGCCTTTCCACTTTTTCTCTCTTCTATGCTCTCTTTTGGAAGGTTCGTGTACTTTCTTCCTCTTTGCATTCCTGTAAGAAGGAACCCATATGTAATACTTTTACAGTAAATTTTAAATCAGGAACAAGCCTAAAATTTGCAGAATTACGTAAGAGCCGAGTTATATTTAGGTAACACATTCCTCAAAGTTATGAAATTAGAATACCAGCAACCAAAATACACAATTAAAATAATTAGTTTTATGCCTACCTTGCCTTGTGTTTTTCCTGCTATTCTTCTTCTCGACTAAGATCAAGCTTTCTTTTTTCCCGGTAGCGTCGCTGCTTTTCAGCTGCTGTTAGTTTCTTTACGGAAAATAACACGTTCCCCTAAAAATAATAGCATAATTAAAGGCAATCATACAGAACCTTTTCTGTGCAGTCTAAAACTTTCCAATATGTCCATGTAGTATTGCCTATTGCCTCCGACACATTTATTTTATTATAACGAAACAAAAAAATAACATAGGAAGGAATATAATGGCCTACAAAGTAACCTAATATCATAATACAATTATTATTGTCAATTATGTACCATTATAACTTGTTTGCCTAAGATGCCATGAGTGTTACTTTTCAAATACTTACCATGATAAATCAAGATTCGAATGGTTTTTCTCTTCTCTTTATTTACAGACAAAACTTTCACCCAGCACTCAAATAGAATCCAAGAAGGCTAGCTTTCACCAACTTGACAGAGCTGAAATTCCCTTGATTCCCTTTCTAAACCAAGTAACACTCGTGAAGTAACACTCGTGATGAAAATAAGGGACAAGTAGAAAAACTTACTTTAAAAATAAGTAGAAAGTTAATAAAAAAAAATAACTTTCTAGAAATAGTTCTTTAGGGGATCCGCTACGTTTAACACGTTCGCTACCGAGCGACACATATATGCGTCACTCGGGCCACACTCACAGACCGTTCTTAAAAATTATAACCTCACTCATAGACCAGCACTTGTAAGACTGACATAACCACAGATCACAAAATTAAAGCTGCTAAAATGAGTCCAAAAACTTCTTAATATAGTAAAAAATTGTACAAAAGTATCTTTGAAGTGGAATTTTTCAATTAGAACATTATTTTAAGACGACGAATACATGCATCGCCTGGTCCATAGCATATAAACTAATAAAAATAATAAGCAATTTTACACATAGACTAGGTGACGTATATATGAGTCTTTATACATTTGCCTATTATTGGTGATTCAAAAGGTTACAAAAACAAGAGTTTTTCATGAAATAATCACTTCTTAGAGCTACATTGGTTACGATTAAAAATAAAAGTGTAGATAAATGTGATGTAGATAGATTTTTTTACTTGTTGTAGACTTCAAAGCAGCCAGGCATACATAAGCCAAACGAATTACCATCTGAGTTCTTGCAAGTTGCACAAACATAAAACATGTCCCTTCTCTTGTTATGTTGTTGTCTACAAACATAGCACTTAACTCTCTTTTCTAACTTCTTTGGTAAATATGCTCCAGTACTAGCACGAGGAGTTTGTTTGACAGGTGACTACTGGATATAGTTCCTAATGATTACATCTCTAAACTCAAGGTAGGTCATTTTCCCATTTAGTTTAGCATGAAGATACACACTATTCCACAGTGATACATCTAAAAGATGGAAAAAAATTTCATGTACCATCTAAGGGACTTACGAGGAGTTAAGTAGTACGATATCATTTGGTCGCCTCGGTCTATGCCGCTCATACCTTTATTATAATCTACGAACATTTTGGGTTTCAAAGTGACAGTGCCCCTCTTTTGTTAGTCGCAGGGACCATTTCAGGACCATGTGCTGTTGAAATGGTTGTCACATTTCTCTTGTCCCGCCACTTCATCACTGTTACATCGCCTTTTTGGCGGCTAATGTGTTCCCCTTCTTCAGCTTTGATTGTACCACAACCTGCGGGTTGCCTGCCCTGTTGGCCTGCAAAGTCCCACACAAATGTGTTTGCAACTGAAATAGGTTTTCTGCCAAATCAACACTGTTATAAAAGTTGTCTATGAAAACTATATGGCCTTTTCCAACTTAATCTTCCATGAGTTTCATTACAACATGATAAGTGTGGCCCTTTGTCTCGTGCATTATCGTACCCTTCCCTTGGTAGATTAGAATCTTGAGAATAAAGCCATCCGATGTGCAAAGCTCGTACAGCTTTATTCCATATTTATGAGCTTTGTTTTTCACATATTGACGGAATGAGAGCCTTCCGCGAAACAAAACCATAGCCTCATCCAGAGAGAGAGATTTCCCAGGAGTGTACACTTTGTTACAGTTCTCCAAAATGTGGTTTAGAACCTGATCTATCTTGTGTAACTTATGAGTTGTGCCATCTGCTTCAGCGTCATAAAAGCATAAACATTGTAAAATGCTCTCAAACCTGGTTCGAGCCATTGTATTGCCAAAAATTGGATGTGCATATAATGGGTCTGTAGACCAGTAATGCTTTAGGCTTGGAGCATGTAAATTACCCATCAACATGCATAGGCCTAGAAATTTTTTTTTAATAATTTTTATCGACATCCGTCCCCATTTAAGGTTAGGTGGTAGAGAGGACTGTCCAGTCCTAATCCTCGCCTTAAAAATAAAGTTGTTTATTTTTTTTCAATTATTTAGTGCGCCATATTTTGGTTTAGGGTTTCCCCGATTGACTACTTCTCGTTTATTGGTCCAGCTGACAATTTGTTCAAGGATGGAGGCATCAAAGATATTTCCAAACATTTCGACGGGATCATCTGTTTGAATATGTATTTCTTCCTGTCCTGTAAAATCAAAAGCTTGAGGGACATGATTCGTGTTTTTCCTTAAACCCTCAACAGCCTCAAAATCATCATGAATGGCATTGACAACAGTTTGAACATTATGATCCTCTGCCAAATCCTCTCTATTACTTTCATCCTCAATTAGGCCTAAGTCTATTTCCATTTCATTATTCTGCGCTAGTCCTACAGGATTAGGCCCTCCAGCATCATATTCGTAAGGGAAATCTATTTCCGTATTTTCACCAGTTATATTATCCTCTACGTACCTTACATTTTCCTCACTACCAGTATCACTGTCACTGGATGGCTGATACTCACTACCTCCTTCTGAAGAAAACAAATCACTCTGATTAGAGTCATCGCCAATTTGTTCACTAATCATTTGGTCTATTTCACTGTCTGTTTGTAGAATAGATGACGATTTCACGTGTCTTCTTTTGCGATCCATTAATTCACTGATTTAAAAGCTGCAAACCATAACAATCTTCTCCACAGTAAACCACGTTGATACTTTTAGGTTAATCACTGTTGTATAGGAAGACGGAACAAAGTAAGTAAGAAGACAAAAAACAGTAGTTTAGCCAACCCTATTGTGACGTCACTTATCGTCATAGCCACGGACCAAGCGACTCAGATATGCGTCGAGTATTACCGTAGACTAGTACATGCTGAGCAGAGCTTTAAAATAGACTGTAGGAGAGAAATGTTCAATCGATTACCATAGTGACACAGACGCAAATATGCGTCGCTGGTTTATCTATACTAATAGACTGCCGGACGCATATGTGCGTCGGCAGTATGTGCGGAAGAACAGGGCGGCGCAAATATGCGTCACTGGTCTACACTGGGAGAAAAGCATTAACATTGCAGTAGCGAACGTGTTAACTCAGTTTTTTTTTTTTTACTTTTTCAAATTTTACCTTCTAGAGTGTTTTCTTATTGTTTCTTATGCTTATATTAGAGTATTTTGATAGTTAAAAACATTCCAATCCCCCCTTAATTTGTTAAAATTTTTAAAAATTGACTTTTTTAGGTAATTATTTATACTTTTTGTATTTCAAATAACTTTTGTTTTTGAACATATTATAATTCAGTTTTTTTATCTTGTTCCTTATAATATAAACTAACTTTTCGGGTATGGATATTATCGTTGAATTCATTTTAAATGAATTATTAGCAAAATTAAAAAAAATTTTTTGATTAGCGGAAAAGTAAATTTAACATTTAAAAAAAAGAGTATTCACAATACAAAGATATTAATACCCTACAATCTTTATTATATCATGGAGAATAGGTAGTCAAAATTTAAATGCTTCCAAGGCAAATACAAAAGATTTTATTTGAACTTTTACATAATAAAAACATGAAAAAAAACTTTCGCAAATCAGGGTTTAAAGGGGATATATGCTATGTTTTAGTTAGAACTTTCAGCACCATATGTGGTTCCTTCCTGGCTTATTTTCTTTTCTTACTCAGCTAGTTAGGCAGATTTTAGAAGAGTTCTGTACTTTTCTGATGCCCTTGCTGTCAGCAATCGCAGCCGATGAGTGTCTTTTGCTTGAGCATGGTGAGCAGTATGTGTGGCTGGTGAAACTTCAGATTTCTCTAATAAATTCTTCATAGTTAAAAGATAGCCCTCATTATATACACATATTCCCTCTCCTACTGCAGCTTCTACTCTTCTTTTGGATGTAAATGTTTTTTTATTGCACTTGCTCCAGATAACACTATGGAGCGCCTCATTTGCGTTTTGTGTTCTACCTAGGAACAACATTTCAGGAGATGTTCTGTTGTGAGTCGGATGTAAAGTGGCAATAAATGGCAGTAAACTTTATCATTAATTGGTGTTTTTATTAGTTTTAGAATGTTTTCTAACTGTAACATTATTTGATAAGTCTCTCTGAAAAAAACACCAACTATCATTCCCTACTGGGCACTTATCATGATGCGGGCTGTCATCTGTTGACCTACAGTGATCCAATGTGGCAAATATGGCATTTTTCATGTTTGCTGTATCACCCAAATTTTGAATGAAAGTGTTATTTTCTTACTGCTACTTACTTGCACAAGTTTTCTTAGTCCTGTCCCTAAGCGCTTAGCAACGTGGTTGACACATTCTTGTTTTTCAATGTCAATATCATTTGGATCAATATCATCATGATTTGGAATCTCCATCATGTTTGTATAGCGAAAACCAAGGCTTTCAGATTGTTTCCAAAGTCGTTCAGCGACCTCTGTTTCCATCCTGGGAGATGAGCCTTCATAGTTTTGTTGACATGTAGGAGAGTGGGTGGCAAATCACGCTTGATAATCTTCTGATTGTTCATCCACCTCTTGTTTTTTCTTTTCACACACCCTACAATACTTACAAAGCACCTCATAGTCAATGACTAAACCAGTAACTATTTTTATAGCACAACCTATTCCGTACTTTGATTTAAAGCCCCTCTTATGCCAGGAACCATCGTAACTAACAGCTATGACTATTGGTTTCTGTATATCTAGTGTTCCTTCAATTTCCATGTACGCCTTCTCGACTTCTACTCTTACATGTGCAAGACATTCATCTGTGCATTGTTTTGTACAGATTTTGTCTTCTGAAATGGTACACAAGCCTAGATAGAACGTCTCATACTCTGCAATCACAAAATCAGGGATCCTGCCCTTCAGCTTGTACCACTTTAGGGACCAATCTATTTCACCCTCACGAGCCGCGTCATACTCCTCCTTGGTGTTAAAGGGGAGCGTCCCCTGGCCTCCCACACAAAAATTTGAAGTGCGGGCATGGACAAGAAATTTGTGCATTGCTTCGACCCGCAGGTACAGTACGTGCGCTGAAGGTCTTGCCTCCTGGCTGGCCTACTAGTCATATAAAATCATCGACTCTGAGCGAGGCGGTCACAGACGGATCGTAAAGGGTGATTGTTTACGCGTTTACGGAGTATTTGTATTTTGGTATCTCTTATAATTAGACCAGTATTTATAATAAAAACATCAAACAGATTAAGAGTTTGAAAGTTAACAAATTAAAACATATATCAATAACAGCAATTAAATTTATCATAAATCAGTTAATAACTTTATTTGAAATTAAGTAACTAAGACATGTATACTTCTTACTGTCACTAAGAAAAATATTTCTGTGATTTCCCGTATCGTTAAAATACATATAATTTTTATTTAAATTGGTTTAAAATAAAAATGACGAGTTGGGAGTGACTCGTAAGGTTTCTAAAACTCTTGGACGGTTCTTCTAACGACACATTTTTCGAAATCGTCTAGTTCTGACGTTGTTCTTTTTCTCTTGTACTTTTTGGGAGTTGTGAACGAACACTCTCCTTCCGCTGAAGTGTCCAATAAACACTTTTCACGCCAAATTTTCTTTGTAAAAGTTTTTGAAATGCCACATGCAACTGCAGTTCGTTCTAACGATTTTTTTTACGGGGATCCGTTGTTCATCTCTTAATTTGGCCTCATTCGCCATGAACTCACTTACTCTCCAAATAATTTCCCTAGCCTGACTTTAGTAGTTTTTCCTTGGGCTACTTTAGGAATAAAGCGAGCCATAGTTGAGGTAGGAACCACTAAAGGAATAAACTATTTGCGTTCACTAATTTTACAACTTTAAGAGTCTGCAGAGAACGATTTTTTTTCGAACCGGACAAATGATCACGCTTGTCCAAATTTAACAGTTATCTTTAAACGGTCTTTTCCAAACAAATTGCATTTGATCAAGAGTGAAATTACTCGTTGAACTGCTTTGTGGATTCATAGGCCTAATTAGTTTAATAGAATAAATATAAAAATTATTTAGTGTGAAGTTTTTTATTTTCACCTATTTTTCAAAACTAGGCGTATGTATTCATAATATCAAAAGCAAACCCAATGCGCAATATGATAGCATTTTAAATAACACCTCATACACGTTTGGTAAATAAAAAATGATACAAATATGGATTCAAAATAACGTTGTTTTTATGAGAATTAAAACAGTATGGCCGACAGACTCTTAACACACTTAAAGGAGAAAAAAACACACGAACTGACTTATTACACTACAGTAGTTAGATAAAACAAACATATAACCAACTAAATAATTGTTCCTAACACGCTAAACCACAAGCCAATATATCGCACGCAGTCTGGAAACGTACTGAATGTGTATCCGTAGGTAACAATTAACGTAACTTATTTTAGAAGCAAGAGTGGGAAAGTCTGACAATAGCGAATGTTGCCAGGACTGCAGGCATGTTGGGCCCTCCACCCGTCTGCTCCCTATCACCGCTCGGCGGGCTCGAGGCCGGATCTTCGCCGCGCGGTCTATACTTACGAATTAAATTATCTCCGGTGGCAACGGCTTTTCTGTAGGAGTCAGAAGCATTGAGGAGTTGTTCATTTCCTCCAAACCATTGTCTCCACTGATAATGTCCTCATACTTATCCATATCAATACCACCAAGGATATTGTCAACACTAAGGCCACTAACCACCTGCACCAAAGGCTGAGAGAATAAGCCAGAAGCCTCTGGACACAGTGCACGCAATCTACAAAACAGCAGCCCCGTAATCGAGGAAAACTTGTCATCTCTGAATAATCTGACAAGCTTTCCGCCTGCTCTAATAAATCATGATCCATCTGGGTTTCCCAAAATGACCAGTTGATGGTGGTCTCGAATGTACTTTTCAAAGGACATAAAATTCATGCTGAGCAGAGTTGAGACATCACCCTTTTCCACTGCTTCTCTGAAAGCTTCGTGAGAACAGAGGGCCCCAAAGATAACTTAAGATTCCTTTCCGTACTTTGCACAGATATACGACGCAATTTCACCGATTCTCAGCCAGTTAGAAGTCATCCTTACAAACATCCCCCCCCAAAGATGGAGGTTATTAGGGCCATGATCGAAGATCTTCTTAGCAAGGGTGTTATTGAACCGTCTCGTTCCGCTTATGCCAGTCCATCTTTTCTTGTGCCCAAGCCTAATAGTAAGTCCAGGCTTGTGATGTATTATAGGATGCTCAACGCTAAGGTCGCTATTGACTCGGTACCTCTGTCTGATTTGTATTCTGCTTTTGATTGGTTCGGTAATTAAATGAATTTTTACTAATTTCTAAGCTGTCTTCCCATTCCATTTCATGTATTGTAAATGGTTTGAATTCCCTATGGTTATTAAAATTTATTTTAATGCCCTTTTATTGCCAATTTGTTGGCTTGGAAGAATAAGGTTCCAAATAACAACAACCGTGTTCTGAGAGAATGGCTGTCAAAGTTGTGTCTTGTTACTGAACTGCGTTTCTATCACATATTTGTATATATTAAGTTTATTTTGTATGCTGGTATGATGCTGCTTGATTGGGTAAATTTTCAAAGTTTTTTTTTTATAAAATGTTATTTATTAATAAAGAATCAGTTGGAGCTATATCATTGTCAGTTTTAATGATTTTATGAGTACCATCAAGTTGGAACCATGTAATTCTAAAATAAGGTAATGAAGGGATTTATAAAATCATTGAATTGTGCACCAAATTGTGGAGTGAAAAAGTTGGGATTTTATATTGGCATTAAATATCAATACACAACCAGTAAACAAACCAAAACCACATTCAATAAAGTTCTTTGCTCATGTTAGCTGTATCTGCTGTGCTGAAATATTTTGTTCTCACTTTTAAGTTTAAGTGGTTAAAAGTATTCAGTATATTATTAAAAAACTTAGTTATAACCTTTATTTTTTATTTATGAAAAAAAAAAATATAGACATGTAAAAGCATATAGCATCAACTTTTAGGTAATTTCATGCTCTGCGTTGAAGACACGTTTCCGCATCCAGCTAGTTGTAGTAAATATTGTATTTTGTTACAACATAAGAAAACGTATATACAAAATTATGTTTTATACTTACCATGTATTTATTTACAACGCAGAATGGTGAAATTAAAATTTTTAAATTGTTTAATATTTACATAAGACATTATGTTCCATCATAATATCTTCTTTTATTATTGATGGTATGGTATCTTTGAAAACAGTTCTGGAGACACAAAGCTGGTTCTACTGGACAAGCTTTGTAGCAGCAAGTCGTGTCCTTTCTCTGACCATTACGAGAGCACAATTGACACTTCTTACTCCCCCATATAAATCCCGGTAATTCAAACTGGCGGTGGGGACAAGCCAAGGGAATGAATATTTATATATATATATAATGTTTATTGTCTATTCATATTTTAATAAAAAGTTTTGTTATAAAATAATAATGTTTGTAGCAATTTGTAGTTAAGTTTAAAAAATGTTCAAGTAATTTTTTTTAATAGGTTTTCCTTTAAATCCAATTAGGATAATAAATTACGTTTTTATTGAGAATCGCCCATATACAGGGTGTACCGGAACTCTCTGGAACTTTTCATCAAAAATTGTTCCTTAGGTCAAGACAAACATATTTCACACTATAAACATGGGTTTTTTAGTATAATTTAACAATTTTTTACTATATATTGCTGATTTTCCTTTATTCAATATTTTATTAAGAAAATTGTATATTGGTATTGAAGTAACCAGCTATATTAACCTAGAGGCCTGTGATAACTTATTTAGGGATGCTCACAAAACAGGAACTAAGAGTTGGCACCTGAATGCAATTGGCTGGTGTTACTTTACTTTGATTTGAATAGCATTACCTACAAATCATTATCATTCACACACCCTGAGCTGATAAATACACTATTGATCATTTAAATCATGTAATGTATTGATGATTTTTTAGGAATCAGTTATGGTCAGAATGCTCTACTTCCTTTACTAAGTAACTCTGCTATGCCGGTCCCAAGCCCGGGGCACCATCAGACCCATAACCGATGGTGAAGGAGGAGGGTTCCTAACCAGCTACGCCAGCCAAACCCAGGCATATGTGTATACTTCTCCTTACAAACTACATCGGCCAGTTCCACGCTGGCATGTACATTGGCTCCTTCCCAACTGCACCAGCCAGTCCCAGGCTGGTGTGTACATTGCTTCTTCCAAAGTACGCCAGTCAGTTTCAGGTTGGAGTGTACATTCCTCCTTCCTAGCTACACCAGCTAGTCCCAGGCTGAAGTGTACATTCCTCCTTCCTAACTACACTAGCCAGTCCCAGGCTGAAGTGTGCATTCCTCCTTCCTAACTACACTAGCCAGTCCCAGGCTGAAGTGTACATTGCTTCTTCCAAAATACGCCAGTCAGTTTCAGGTTGGAGTGTACATTCCTCCTTCCTAACTACACTAGCCAGTCCCAGGCTGAAGTGTGCATTCCTCCTTCCTAACTACACTAGCCAGTCCCAGGCTGAAGTGTACATTCCTCCTTCCTAACTACACTAGCCAGTCCCAGGCTGAAGTGTACATTGCTTCTTCCAAAATACGCCAGTCAGTTTCAGGTTGAAGTGTACATTCCTCCTTCCTAACTACACTAGCCAGTCCCAGGCTGAAGTGTACATTCCTCCTTCCTAACTACACTAGCCAGTCCCAGGCTGAAGTGTGCATTCTTCCTTCCTAACTACACTAGCCAGTCCCAGGCTGAAGTGTACATTGCTTCTTCCAAAATACGCCAGTCAGTTTCAGGCTGAAGTGTACATTCCTCCTTCCTAACTACACTAGCCAGTCCCAGGCTGAAGTGTGCATTCCTCCTTCCTAACTACACTAGCCAGTCCCAGGCTGAAGTGTACATTGCTTCTTCCAAAATACGCCAGTCAGTTTCAGGTTGGAGTGTACATTCCTCCTTCCTAGCTACACTAGCCAGTCCCAGGCTGAAGTGTGCATTCTTCCTTCCCAACTGCACCAGCCAGTCCCAGGCTGGTGTGTACATTGCTTCTTCCAAAGTACGCCAGTCAGTTTCAGGTTGGAGTGTACATTCCTCCTTCCTAGCTACACCAGCATGTCTCAGGCTGAAGTGTACATTCCTCCTTCCTAACTACACTAGCCAGTCCCAGGCTGAAGTGTGCATTCCTCCTTCCTAACTACACCAGCCAGTCCCAGGCTGAAGTGTACATTGCTCCTTCCTAACTACACCAGCTAGTCCCAGGCTGAAGTGTACATTGCTCCTTCCTAACTACACCAGCTAGTCCCAGGCTGAAGTGTACATTGCTCCTTCCTAACTACACCAGCATGTCTCAGGATGAAGTGTACATTCCTCCTTCCTAACTACACTAGCCAATCCCAGGCTGAAGTGTGCATTCCTCGCTCCTAACTACACTAGCCAGTCCCAGGCTGAAGTGTACATTGCTTCTTCCAAAATACGCCAGTCAGTTTTAGGTTGGAGTGTACATTCCTCCTTCCTAGCTACACCAGCCAATCCCAGGCTGAAGTGTACATTCCTCCTTCCTAACTACACTAGCCAGTCCCAGGCTGAAGTGTACATTGCTCCTTCCTAACTACACCAGCTAGTCCCAGGCATGGGATGTACAATTCCCCTTCCAAACTATACCAGCTAGTCCCAGGCAAGGGATGTACAATTCTCCATCCCAATTAATCCAGCCAGTCCCAAGCTGTCGTGTACATTGCTTCTTCCCATCTACACCAGCCAGTCCCAGGCTGAAGTGTACATTGCTTCCCAGACAGGTGTGTACATTATTTCTTCCAAACCACACCAGCCAATTCCAGGCTTGACTGAACATTTCTCTTTCCCAAGTAGAGAATTTGAGCCCCTTAGCTGCCAAGTGGTGTAAGTCCGAAACTACTGTTTTGAGAAAAAAGGACTTTTGTGTTAATGTTTATAGTTAATTCTTGGTATATATAACTGGATTGAAATTGTTGCCATTAAATTACGTACAAATTATATTTTTTTATTTTATATGTTTAAAAATTAAAAAAAAATTAATTACGTTACTTTTCAATTTATTTAAATTTTTTTTTCATTATTTGTTATCTTATATACAAATATATTGTGTATGTATCAATAGTAAACATCAATATTTTTTAGTATATTATAAGTAATATGAATAGATATCTAATGAAAATAATATAACTTATTCCATTGGTTTTTGTATTTTATTTGTTTTGTAAAACATTCAATTTTACTCTAGTATGAAAAATAACTCACTCAATACAAGTTAATTTTTTATTCTTACAGCAAATAAAAGTATTATAATAAAAATAAGAGTTAAGTTTTGATCATAATTAAACAAATAAAATATAAAATATGTCTGTGAAAGGTAGATTACCTAATCAAACTCTGAGCTTGAGTCTTCCTCTTCAACCTCTGCTGTGTCTTCATCGCTAAGTGCAGCAGGGCAATGATCTGCAGCCACACCACTGTTAATCCCATGGAAAAATGGATGGTGAACGGGTGGTATGAATGGCAAAAGGTCCATCATATCTTTCTTTTTTGCTTCAGTCACTCTCAGTCCATTAGGGTACAAAAGAATTTGTTCAATGTTCTTAAGAGACACTGGTCTCCCGCGATTTCTATTTCTAGCAGGGTAAAGGTCCAACACCATGAATTCGTGAAAGTCACTCAGTGTTTCTTTATACTGAATCTGGTATTCAAGTTGTCCAAGTTTCTTTTCATATCGGATATGTTGCATACGCAACCAATTCACTGGCTCATTTTGTATGTTCTTCTTCCTCTTGGTAATAGCGGTTTTCAACTGACTTGTGCTAAAAAATTCATCTTTTGTCATTTCACAAACAATCATTTTGTTGCTCTTCTTTGCTGAAGCCATTACGCTGTACCAGTCAGTAGGTACAAAAATTTGCTTTTTCTTTGCTGCTACATCAATTGCACCGAAGTCCCGGTCATTAGGTAAAAATGAGTGACCCGGCACAAGAAACTTCTGCTCTATAACTTCAACAGAGTTTTCAGATGACTGAACGTATTTCATCATTGACAAAGCTACATTTATGTTGCGATTTTGTCCTCCGCATGTGTCTGAATAAATAATTATGTGTTTTTTCCACGGCAGCATGTATCAAAGTGTTTTATCAAACAAGATGAGATTTCTTGAGATCCTCTTGCTGCTTTTGTTTCGTCCCACACATAGCAATATGCTTTATCGTTTTTTAATTCATGTACACCTACGTTCAGGGCCGTAACGTTAACTTAGGGGGCCCCGGGGCAAGACTGGCTGGCGGGGCCCCCTCAAATACCTTACTCGCGCGCACACGAGCGTCAATATTCATTATAATTCTATAACAATATAGGTATGCTTTTATTTCCTTTACCATTTTTCATGTAAATGGTGTTTAATAATCTGCCTAATCATTCTGTACCTATTAATAACTAACTAATTTTAAAAATAATTTTATGAAGGTTAAAAAAACATTTTTGAAAGTTTTATAATTACTCATTTACTTTTTTAATACTATACAAAATAAGATTATTAGGTACACTTTTCAAAAGATAAAAATTGATTTTTTAACAGATTAAAAAAAGATTCCAAAATTACAAAATTATAAACTTGGTTTAATTACTTTAAAATTATTTGATTACTGGAACATTTGTTTCCTTCTATGAGCCTTCAAGCAGGCAAAGTCATCAATAACTTTATCAAAATTAATTTTTTGAGCTCTGTCATTTTCGATTGAGAGTAGTGTCAAACTACTTAGTCTTTCTTGTGCCATTGTACTTCTAAGATAGTTTTTTATTAATTTAAGTTTAGAAAAAGATCGTTCAGCTTTGGCAACTGTTACAGGCACTGTTAAGTACATAATGCACGCTGTGCACACATCAGGATAAGTCGAAGAAAGCGAACTATGCTCAACAATCAAAAGTTCCGCAAATTCTTTTACAGTTTTCAGTTTCACAAGCTTCTTTTGGAATGTCTGTTTAACACTACACAACTGAGAAGGGAAACTGTGAGAAACATCATTTGAAAACTTGTTAACAAATCCACTGGCTTTCTTGTGAATTTCATCTTCTGGAGCATTTGCCAAGTAGTCTGGTTGAATCACTTGGTAGGTATCCAAAACTGATTGCATTCCTTGGAAGCGGTGGTCTAACTGGGTGAAGAGAGTGTCAATCATGGGGTTGAATACTGTCACTCTGAAGCAAGATTCTGGATCAACTAGCCGTTCATCTTGACATAGTTCATCAAAATGTTTTTTGGCTTTTTTAACCCTTCCTTCTTTGAAGTTCTGAGTTATGCCCCAAACCTTACAAATATTTATCGCTTTTGCCAAGAATCCTTCAAAATTCCCTCGCATCTCTGTCACCTTTAGCAATGCCTCTCCCAGAAGCTCGTTTGCTGATGAGAGGTCCAAAGTTTCGGATTGTAGGGCCTTGGATACGATGTTCAATGCACCGAGAACCTCACACTGCACGACTAAAAGCAAAACGAATTCAAAGGTTTCAAGTTTGTTCTTTAACTGTTGTGCCTCGTTTCTCTCTTTGCTTATTTTTGACGTCAAAACAATGCGAGTGAGGCTTCTTATCACATCACCAAACCTCTGTTTTAACGCATAAACTGCATCGTGCCTGCCAGCCCATCGCGTTGGATTCAAAGATTTCAGCGTTACGTTTGCAATGCTTTGCTGGTTTTCACTGTCGTACATTGATTTTAGATCTTCCCATCGGACGATGCTGTGCCCGAAGAAATTGTAAACGTTTTGGACGGTTTCAAAAAACTGACTGACAACCCTGTTTCCTTCTACAGCATCTTTTAACACAAGATTAAGGTTATGAGCGGCACAGTGCACAAATTATGCGTGAGGAGATTTTTCTTTGATGCGCTGTTGAACACCATTGTACACACCACTCATCACAGCAGCTCCGTCGTAGCCCTGTCCACGACATTTGGATTAATTATCAATGCAGTAAAAGCAAGATCTTAGCGGAATACTGAAACCACTTTTTATGAGTTAAATTTTATCTGAGTAGCAGAAAAATGTAGAATTCTGGCAATACAATCTTAAAAATTAAGCCTAGAGTATTATTTGAAATACGATAATTTACCTGTATTGTTAGTATCACTTGATGAATGACTTGCACTGGCGCTACCCAGCCATTGGGATAACTTTGAATTTTTTGCACACTCTTCATCTCTTCTTTTCTTAAGTTGTCTTTTTTTACTTCCACTTAAATATGACCGTTTCATTATAACTAGCACACTAGCACACACTTTAGGAAGAGGTCGATCGCAAAAACTGAGTAAATTACAGCACAAACAACTTAGTCACGATTAGTCCCGAATGTCCTATCACAACCACGTACTGAGAGGTAATGACGAGAAGCAAACACTATACAGTATTGCCAAGATTATTTTTTATCTTAGCAAAATTTGGCAACGCAGACGTCTTTCGATGTCGTGGGAACACCTGTGCACTTCCGGTTACAGTAGTATGTTTATCGTTTATCTCAAACATCCGGCTGGGCAATGACTCACTCCCGAGCAACAATTATTGACGTAAGAAAATTATATTTCTTTATGATTTTGTATAAGCTTATTTGTCTTAAAAATATTTTTATCGTATATTTTTTAAGTTCAAAATTCAGTCTCTAGTTTTTTACATTTTTATTATAAAATTTTCGTTGATTTTTAAATATATAAAAAATACGTTTTTCGGAAGTAGTACGCAATTATGCCCCTCTATCGGGGGCCCCCTAGGCTCGGGGGCCCCGGGGCGGTGCCCCGGTTGCCCCGGTGGTAGTTACGGCCCTGCCTACGTTGTAGACATACATGTTGCGTTTGTAATAAGCAACATTTACTGTTAAAATCGGGAAAGGTAAAGCCTTCTGCATGTCAACGGAACAAACATACAAATCATCGTTGGTTTTGCTAGATTCTGTATCTTCTTTCATAATTTCTCTTGCCTTCTCAGCTTTACGCAAATGAAGCTCGTGTTCATTTTCAAGTTGATTTTTTTCTTCTTGAGATAGACTAGGATTGGCAATTTTAATCTTGAACTCATCACATCTTTTACATGTGTCTTTATTTGGAGCATGAAAACCCAGGTTGTATTGAGTGTTAAAAATATGCCTGTAATAACTTAATTTGACAGGTTGACGCTCATTATTTAAGCAGTATTCCTTATATAAATCATACATTTTACTGACGTCCAGGTTTTCATCCAAATATTTTTTGTTTGGATTATGAACCCTAGTGTAGTGAGATTCATGTTCTGGAAAACTCTCGATGTGTTGTTTGACAAATTCAGTATCGGCAGCCGGGATTGCTCTAGGATTAGGCTTATTTCCTCTTTCGTCATTTCCAGGGGACTTACCCTCTCGAAATTTTTGCAATGCCCTTGTAACTCGGCCGTCAGATATACCAAATGTATGGAGGAAAAATTTCTTACAGACTTGAATAGAATCTGAAATTGTATTTAAATAAAATACATTTACAAGAGTTCTAGCAGCCTTTTCTTCAGTATGTGGACGATGTCGTTCGATTTCACCACACTGTATTAGTCCACAAACATACGCATTTTGTTTCCCGTAATCACCAATATCCCAGAATTGCTTGTGAAGAGCTCGCCTTTCCTCAACACCTATCCTACCATGACATCCTCTTCGACATTCACAGTTAATGTCCCTAAAGACCTTGGGATCGACATTATTACCTGATCTGTTAACATAAGCCTTACCACTATTGCGGTTCTTCTTTGCTACAGCACGATTATGTTTTTCAGGTTGCCTTAGTCGCTTCTTTGGTCGAGGTATGCGCACTTCATTATTTTCCATTATGATAAAAAATATTTTAAATTGTAATCACTGTTGACAATGTCTTCAGTTATTGTGAAATTATAGAGCAACACATTAAACTAAAGCCACAATAGAACTTGCAACAACACTGACAAAGACTGCACACTGACCTTTGAGGTTATGTTCACTCCAACGGCGTGTAGTTACTGACTGGACTTACACCACTTGGTCCCAAGCCGCGCGGCCATTTCGTTCAGTTGACAAACAAAGTGCTGCTGTCAGTGGCGTAAATATGAACTAGGACTTAAACCACTTGGCAGATGAATAGAGGACCCCCAGATGAGCAGTTTTATGCCTCTAACTCAGGCCTTCCACTAGGTCTGAGAAAAAAAGTAGGACATTTTAATGAAAAAAGTAGGACATTTAACGAAAGGCGCAACAGTCACACTTAGCGTTGTATTATTATTATTTATTAATTGTATTCCATACGGGGACCCCCCTCGTTCCGCATGCATGAATTGAGAGCTAAAACAGCTGAATTTATCGAAGCAAAAATAATACTGAAAACTAAATCCAAGACTATGAAGTAGTTTTGTTCTCATTTGAACCTACAATATACTAAGATTAGTTCAAACGGGCATTAATCTAAATTTATGACTAATAAATTAGGTCTTACCTAATGACTCACAAATGAATGTTAAATTTATGAGATAAATAAATAGAAATAACACTTTAAAAAATTATTTCAACCCAAAATTCATGCATGTCCCCGCTCTTTATAATTTATTTTCTCTTTTACTACAAAAGAATAGAAATACATAACTTATTTATATTTTTTCATAATGTAGTATTTAAAAAATACTTAGAGAAAGGAAACTAAACCATTATTTATGTATCAAAAGTTCATTAGCTGTTTTTAATCGTTTGGTTGAAATGTCAATCATCTCTGAGGCTAATGACACTTCTGCAAAGTCTTTCCTTTTCATAGCCAACTGGAGCTTCTTCTTGCCTTCTTCTAGAAGATTTTCAGCAGCTTTGATCTCATTTCTTGCTTTTATCTCTTTTTCTTTAGATGCCTCTTTTTCTTTTTGTTCAGCAGATTCCTTCTGTTTCCTTACTTCTTCATCTTTTCTTTGAGCTAAATACTCTTTGTACTTGGAGCTTGCCCCTTTAGCTGCATCTACCATTCTCTTTGTTATTTTAATATTTTCTACTTTGCCATTGACTCTTACAAAATCTTTTACAACTCTCAAGCCAATTATGGTATGCTCATTGAGTGCCTTCCTTTCATTGGTCACAATATTATTGTTCATAGAAAACCCTCTCTCAACATCTGCATTTCCATGTGCTAGTGTTAGAAGTGAGGGCAAATAACTAGCTAGCTGAGGATATCTGGGTTTACCAGTTGATGTCTTTAGTTGAAAAACTTTATTCCAGTAGGAATCCACCCTCATGTACTTGACCTCAGTCTGTGTCTTCGATTGGATATACCAATCTTCTGCTACATCCAAATCTGATTGGTATCCTAACCATTCCTCTTTAAGTCTATCAATTTTTTCCTCTGTCAGACCATGTGGTACTTGGGTGATTATCCGTTTGAACATGTCATAGCTTTTTTCTTCTTTTCTTGCCAACCCATGCAGGCACTGCATATTTTTCAGTATTTTGTTGTCGATGGGCAGATCTTTCATTAGCTTGTTGGTCACAGTAATAAAAAAAGAACTTATAGCTTGGTAAAACTCAGACTTTTCTTTGTCAAGGATCTTTAATGAAAGTAGAGTTTTTTTAGCTTCACTTCCAACTTCTAAGTCTTTAAACTCAAGCAAGTTTGATTTTTTTACCTCTATGTGACTGATGTTGTTTTTGTGTTTTTCAATTTCTTCAGCTTTGATAAATTTTCTCAAAAGAGTCTTCATTAAATGGTTCATTTCATCATACAGTACATGAACCAATGGTTGTTCAGATTGAAACATTGTCAGAAACTTAGAAAATACAGCACTGATATGAAGCAAAAACTGCATTAGAGGAAGAAGAATGTTATTCTTCAAAGCAGAGCAGATTCTTTGGTACTTATAATTCTTGTCGAGACTCTTTGAACTTTGGTTTTGTGGCAAAAACTTGAAAAAATAATGTTTCAGTGCCTCATGCTGTTCGATAAGTCTTTTCAAGACTGGACCAATACTCAACCATCTGCTATTTACATACTGACAAAAAAAATGTTCTTCTACTTGCATTAGCTCTTGACTTTTCTTGTAATCTTCTCTTCTTGCAGCAGACAGTTTGAAAAATTTGAAGATGTCAGTTGCAAATTCATCTATCAGTGAAAATGGATGGTCACGAAGTCCACTTCCAAAAGCATTGTGGACTTTGTGGAGAGAACAAGGTCCAATGTCCACTAGACCTGGGGAACCTAAAGATTTAACCTGTGAGTTAAGTTTGGTAAAAAGGGACTTGTTCACATTAGGACCATCCATTGACACCATAATAGCTTTTGAAATTGAGACACCTTCAATTTCAGATGATTTGATGATTGCATCAAACATGGTTTCTGCTTCAGCATGGCCCAAAAATATCGAAGTTAAATACCGACATTGGACTGGTTCTGCTACCTGCTGTGGTGACCAATACCTTACGTAGAGGTCAAGTTGTTTTTTAACTTGAGTTGTAGTCGTCTCATCGAGGCACAAAGTATAAAAGTTGTTTGACTCTCTAATATCCCTGGTTAGTTCTTTAACTAAGAAAGGACCCAATCCAAAGGAAATCAAATATGAAGCTTTGGTTTTGTCCATGTTAAAGTTCTTGGCACTTTCACCAAACATTAATGTAAACACTTCATGAAGACCATCACAAGAAGCAAAAGAAAAGTTTGATTGGGCTAGCTTGAAAGCCCATATTAACTCCGCACGAATAGGATCCTCCAAAGTAACCGCACTTTCCTTTAGCACTGATGTTGTTGCGACACTACCGCTTTCTGTCACTGTGAAAACAGTTTGCCGAGCAGAGAATGCAACATTCGCTTTTGAATAATGTTTTTTAGTTTCACTGTGCTTAATTAGTTGGTCTTTGCCTCTATTTGCACAGGAAAAATAATGATTACATATCTTGCAATGCACTTCAAAGTCATTTTTGCCTTTCTTGCACCACAAAGACATAAGATGCTTGTTAGAATCTTGGCTCAAAAGCCAGTCTTCTTTGAAATGTGTTTCCCGTGGCATTTTTTGTACTATAAACTATTCCATCATCTTACTGCCTGAAACAAATTAAACACATTAGAAAATAAGCATAAAACCATTGAAAATAATAATATATATATATAAAATACACTATAAGGCTAATATATATATAAAACACAATATAAGGCTAATATATATAAAACACATCAAGTTATAAAATGCCAAGATTTGAAAGGTAGCTTTGCTACTTATAAATTGCAAAAATGTATGTAAACCGTTTAGTTGAGAAGGATTTTTACACAGAATACAATTATTTTATTAGCCTTTTATTGGTGTAAGTTCATCAGACAGGAATTAATTCACAAGCAGCTCTTGTCAATTAAATCCTATCTGATGAGCAGGCTTCCAACCCACCTTAGAAGCCTAAACGCCCTCCATCCACCCACTTCTTATTTTACAAATACAATAAATCTTTTTAAAACTGCCTATTAATATAAAAAATAAAATGATCCTTGGTCTTACATACGGTACATAGTGAGTATTTTAGAAGAAAAAGGCTTACCTTTAGGGTCGGGTAGGTTCAGAATCCTTAACACAGTCCCACATACAAAAAAACACATCGTCGGGAACGCACAAAGAGCAAAATAGATACAAAATTCCACACATCACACTATAAATCCTAAAACCCATCATCCAAATTGCATGGTTTTACCATGGCTTTACTTTGAAGCCTCCGAATTATAGTGTATATGTAATATTTAATTTATTTTTAAAAAACAGGCTAAAAATTCCAAGCAAATCTGTATTTTTGGGGTAAAATAGTGGATTATTCCTGAAATTTCAAAAAAAGTAGGAAAAGTAGGACATTGCTGAAAAAGTAGGACAAAGTAGGACATTTTTTGAAAAAGTAGGAAAAGTAGGAAAAGTAGGACAAGTGGAAGGCCTGCTCTAACTCAATATTGTAAATTTTGGACTTACACCACTTGGCAGCTAAGGGGCTCATTTAGTCAATGGCTTCAACGTACATTGGTCCTTCCCTACTACACTAGCTAGCCTCAGGCTCTATTGTACATTTATTTTTCCCAAGTAGACAAGCTTGTTTTAGACTGGGTTGTGCATTGATCCTTCCAAACAACAACCATTCCTAAGCTGATGTGTACATACCTTCCATCCAACTACACCAGCCTGTCTCAGTGCAATACGAAGTTCTTTTTTATTGCACATTGGCGTTTTATTCAGTAAGTTGACTCCATGTATTTTGGTCACCATTGTTTTTATTCAATATGATCAGTTATTCAAAAGCTAGAGTTAATTAATTCCATTTATTATTGGCATCACCATATGTGTTGATGCTATAAATGTTACTAGATTTATATTAATGGGAGACGGTACTCCTATCTTTTCAATGTTAACAAAGTTACCATTTTCTCAGAGCCCAATGGACCAATCAGCCTAATTTTTTTTATTTTACCCTAGAGAGGTGGCACTGATTTTGAAACACGAGAGGTGGCACACGGAGTTTTACTTCAGGAGCAATAAAAATAGAAATAAATTGCATATTTAGTACATTTTGTTTATACAAATGAAATGTATTAGTATTAAGATATAATCCTAACATATTTGAGAAACATTTACATAAAAATAATTATAAGAAATAAAATTTTTTTCATGTTTCTCTTCTTTGTATTTGAGTGATTATTTATTATAATTATAAACTTATTTTAGAAATGAACAATAAATAATTTATCTATGGTTTCAAATAGAAAACATGAAATTTCGGAAAAAGATATCAACTAACCTTGTCTTTGTTACTTGGAAAAAGTTCTTTTCATTTTATTCACTATCACTTATCTCCATGTCACTATTTTCTTGAGCACAGTTTACACAAACTGCTGGCGATGAATGTTCCTTACAGATAAAAAATCTGCAAATAGAGCATCTCTTCTTGAATGGACGGTTTTTTCCAATTACAGGCATAGCACCTTCCTGAAGTTACGTCCTCTTCTGGTGGATGAGGACGCTCTTGCTCTGGAATATCTAAGAGTTCCCGTAGTCTTCGTTTGGTCCATGATGGTGTGCTTTTGATATTTATTCTAGATAACATGAGCTCTTTGCACAATCATCTAGCTAAATCTTGTAAGAATGTCCTCTTCATATTTATGTCACCAACATTATCCTTTCGAACTATGAAGCTGTTCATTCCACCGATGTTTAGTAGTGAATAAAAAACTGTCATAGTCCACCTATTTGAAATCCTGGCAACAGAATAATGTTGTTTGTAGTTATCAAGATTATCGGCTACTCCTTTACTTGAGTTATAAAATAGGATAATCTCTGGCTTTCCGTAAGTCGGTGAGTCGATCGCTGTGTCTATGGCATCATCATAATGCATCAACGAAATTAAAACAAAAGTGCCACGTGTAAAAGGGTAAGCCTATGATTTTGAAGAAGTTCAATGCACAGTGGTATTGAGGAAAACCAGTTGTCTACTGTCACGTTGCGTCCAGACTGAGAGAAATGGGTTGAATCATTCTCTCTACTACCAGAATTGTCTACTCTATAAGGGCCTTCTGGCTGTTGGTCTGCATATATTTCAAGATTTAAGGTAAAAAATGACCTAGCACAACTCAATGAAAAAATTTTAACTCCATATCGGGCTGGATGGACAACTTGATGTATTGTCTAAATGCACAACGCCCCCAAAATGCCTCGAGAATTTCATCAACGGTTACAAATTCACTGACAACAAACGGCTTTTCACAGTTTTCCACAAATTGTTCAAAAATGTCACGAATTGGAGCCAAACGGTCCAAAATCTTTCTTTCTTCCCTTGTATTGACATTGTCAAATCTCATAGCTCGAAGTAGAAACTTGAACCGAAAAAGAGACATAACTAGTGGAAAAAACTGAACTCCTAGACCATTTCTTGTCCATAAATCCTCCAAATTTGTGTGTGACAATTTCATGGCACCAGACGTACAATATTCCAATTACGGCTTTTATCTCAGCAGGAGTTGTCGGTTTGCAGTTCCTCTCTCGTGTACACTTATCTTTCTTTTTTCTATATAAATATCTATCTCTGAATGCTGTCTGACGTTCAAGTGGATTTAGGTCCCAAAGCGTGGTTTTGTCTTTGCTTTGATATGCTTTTTTCCCATTTCTTCTCTTCACAATTGAATTGTATAGTCGTTCTAATAAAGGAATTTCTTCAATGTCATTTGAGTCATCAAATAAAAATATGTTCTTCTTCATGTTCATATGTTCATTCTATCTTCTTCATGTTCAGATATCTCCTGGTCATCACTTTCTTGACTTAGTTCTTGTAAGATGCCATATCCGTCATCATCTTCTTCATCATTACCCAAGGGATCACTATCGATCATTAGGCATCTTCCAAATGCACCAGTTGGCCTTTGAAGTTCTTGCTCTTCCCTCTCAACAATTAGTAATAGTCTATTCACTCTACATTCTTCCTGTTCATTCATGATAAAAGAAATAATATATCTACATTTACACTATACACTATATTTACACACGTACTATGCACTAAAAACACTTCATATACAAAATTACTATAATAACTATTAAATTTTAACTCACGCGAAATGTGGCACACGGAACTTTACTCTGAGATTTTGGTAACGCGAGCGGTGGCAAACGGATAAACGCTCCGTGCTGTTACGCAAACGACTGATTTACAGATGACAATGTGTAAGGGACGAAAAAAGTATGACGGTCGTATTCCAGGATAGAGGCTCTTGAGGTACACGGAGTTTGGTGACTGCGTACCGCAAGCTACAATAGTAGTTTACATTTTTTTAAACACACGGAGGAAAACTCGGTGATGCCACCTCTTGGGGGATACGTCACTATCTTTGAATTTTTTTTATTTTGATATTTTATTGGTTTTTATTTGATAGTATTTGACTAAATTAGAGGATTTACGGCTAAAAATGGGTACTGAACAACAAAATAAAGTATTTTTTGTGTTTTCCAGTTTTTGAAGCATTTTTTTTTTGCAATATTAATATTTAAATAACTTTTATTTATTAACCGAATTGAAAGCCCTTGATATTACTTTGTTTATAATGTAATGGAGAACATTTGTCTGTATAGTTACTAGGATACCTCAACAAACATAATTTCTGTAATTTATTTTCAAATCAATTAATTTTGTTTAAAGAAATTTTAAGTTTTTTAAAGTATATTATTTATACCAGTAAATATCATTTTATTGTAATGATTATACACACAAATGCGTATTGCAGTGTAAAGAAGATGTGGTAAAAAGTTCAACCCAATAGGTACAGTACTAACAGATTTATTCAAACTTACGTCACACAAAACGTGAAAAAACGCAATTCAGAGAAAACCACATTTAAAGTTTGTCAGTGCTTTTAAAATCCTCCTGCTTCATATAAAAACCCCTTCTTTTTCTTTCTTTTGCTCTTCTTCTCGTATCTGGGCACGTTTAAATAATTTTTTCTGTATTTTTTGTATTTTATTGATTCCCTTTCTTTGCGCAGGTACAAGCGGTGTGTATCCTTTTTTCGGGCGAGGCGCACCATGTTTATGCCTGGTAATATTCCAGTTTTTGAATACAATTTTGTCATTGTGATTAAATGCCCCTCATTATACAAACACACTCCTTCAGCTACTAATGCCTGAACTTTTTTTAAGCCTGTGAATATTGTTTTAGGGCAATTACTCCACATTACTCCGCGAAGAGATTCGTTCGCATTTTGTGTTTTCCCTGAGGAACATCTGTTCAACAAGTCATCAGTTGACAATCAATTATAAAGGGGCAACAGATACTTATATACATTGTCATTTATGGGTGTTTTTATGCAGTCTTGGTGTTTTCTTGGCACAACATTATTTGCAACATCTCTTTAATAAAAACACCAACTATTTTCTCCAGTAGGGCAATTTTGATGTAGAGGAGTAGTGTCCGTTGAACGGCAATGGTCTAAAGTAGCAAAGATAGCTGTTTTCATTGTTTTTATGTCGTCTAGATTTTTAATTACAGCATTTCTGTAGTATTTGGTTAACTTATCAATTGTTATACCCTTCAAGCTTCTATAGGCCTTACCTTCGAGAGTAACTTTTTTTACCGTAATCTTTGACTAAATTCCGTAAACCAGTTCCCAAACGCTTTGCAGTATGATTTACACATTCCTGCTTTTCAATTTTTACATCATCACCATATATGTTTAGGGAAGACAAGTGGTCATGTGTCTTTGAGTCACCATCTGAGACAACACTGACATAGCGGAATCCAATGTCCTACGACCGCCTTCACAGGCGTTCTGCTCCTGCAGCCTCCATGGCTGGAGATGAACCATCAAAGTTTGCTTGGCAGTTTATCCAGTGATCTAAAAGCCAGTTTTCGTATTCTTCTGAATCTTCTTTTAGTTCATTCATCGTTTGCTGGCATATTTGGCAAAACTTTGAAATAACCTCAAAATCGATTACTAGGCCCGTTATTACTTCAATAACGCAGCCGATACCATATTTTGAAGTAAATCCCCTTTTCTGCCAGGACCCATCATAGCTCAGTGTAAAGTCCAAAGGCTTTTCTATTTCCAAAATATTTTCTAAATCAGTATATGCTTTTGTTACTTCAACTCGTGAATTTTTTAGTGAGTCCTGTACATGCTCTTTAGCAAGTTCAACAATTATGTCAATTTGTTTGTCGTAAGCGGAGTGGTTTAGGCATGGCATGTTTAATCCCATGCTAAATATTTCCAAACCACCATGTCCCTTTCCTAATGACAAAAATGTTTTTACCATCCGCCTGTTTATGTCATATGGTCGTCTTGTTTTTCCAGTTTTATCTTTTTTTTTTTTTTCTTCGGAACTGATAATTTCATCTCACGAGAGACAGTGCAGTGAAATTTTTTCGCAAATCCCTTTTCGTTGGTATGCGTAACATTAGAATTAACATCTGAACAAAACTTGCATGGCATTTGTTCCAAAAAAATTGAAAGAATGGATAAATCAACCAAGCAATAGGTAGGTGCGTTCTCGACAAAATCAATCTGAGGTTGGTACGATGATACTAGTCCAAATCCAGTAGGCCTTTTTCTTGTAGGGGTAATGTTATCACAATTATCAGTAGTCTCTGTTGTCAGCGTAGTATTAGTATCAGTGGCGGCTGGCCCATAAGGACTCTAGGACGGAGTCCTCCCGTTCTTAAAGCAATAATAAATAAGAATATCAATCTGCCTGTGTCTGTTTTAAAAATATTCGTTGTTACTGAAATGTATAACTAATATTAGTCATAAGAAATGTTTTTACAACGGTCATCATTGCAGCGATACAGCATGTTTTTATAGTAGGTAGTACGTAGGGACTCCGGAGAGATGAGTCTAAAAGCCCATATAAGCTATATGGCACTAACCAGCCAATCACAGGACTGCATCAGGCTGTAATGTCAAACCATAGTGCACATTGGGACTCCGTCTACAGTAGTTGGATTTATTGCCGCCCCCTCCAGCAGAGCGCCACAATCCAGTAAATCAGTCAAATTTGTCGTCTGAATCTTATAGGTTATGTTTGACGCGCCGTGCCGGTGTAATGTTTTGTTTGTTTGAATTTTTTAGATTAATGTTTAATAACTTTTGCTTTCAACAATGAATTCAGTGAGTAATATCAGTGCTAAGTATGCAGGACGTGAGGTGGTGAGTTATGAACACAGGCTAGAATTGAAAGCATTAGGCCCACCAAGACCCGATTTAGCTATAATTCAAACACAGAAAGAATGCAAAAGTAGGAAAGGGTTTATTAGAAAATTTAATAAATCCATGTATGACTCTGCTGAGTGGTTGTGTGGATGTAATAAAAAGAATGCTTTTTTTTGTTATTATTGTTTAGTTATGAATGTAAGTGACTCTGTTTGGACTGTTAAAAGTTATTTGCACGATTCCCATGACAAATGCAGAAAGCGAAAGGTGCTTTTCGACCCTAAAACGCATTAAAACATTCACGAGAAATACAATGAGAGAAGACCGACTTAGTGCGTTAGCAATGTGTTCTATTGAAAAAGGCCTTTTGAAAACTCCAAATTTTAACGAGCACGTCATAAAACACTTTTCGGAGCAGAGGGACCGACGGATGAATTTCTGCTTCAAACAGCTTAATTAAGGTATGTACGCCACATTCAGTTATTCCGTTTGTAGAGTTAATAGTCGAATTGTACACTAGGCCTAGTCATTACTAACATTATTTATTTATTTTTTAAATTTATTCCGCGCTAAACAATTCCACAGGGATAGAGAAAGCCACTTCTCCGTCAAAATGTAATAGTTTTGGCTTCGCGCGGCGTGCAGCAATTTGCGTTACTACGTATTACAATACAAGCAGACAGTGGAAAATTCATCATGGCGACGCGGCATAGTTGGCCATTAGATTGAGTCCTCCTGAGATTTTAACCCACCAGCCGCCACTGATTAGTATTGTAACAGTCATTTCACGATGACTTGGTCCTGGCTGAACACTGCCAATTTTAAATGAGTCGCCATCACTTTTTATATGATTTTAGCTTTTCTAAATCTCTGTAAGTATCCCATCTTCTAGAAACTAATTTACTGTTCAATATGGATCTATTCCTTTTACTTTGCTTCACTCTTCCCATATTGGAAAATTACCCTAACAGACAAATAGAACAGGGTCATTCCATGTCAAATCAACACACCCATTTAACCTCACCATCTCAGATTTTAATGAAATTTGGTATATTGGTACATCTCATGTAGACTAAGATAAATACCAATTTCCAACTTGATATCTCAACAGGTTTCAAATTTATGATGCGTTAAAATTGTCCAAAAACGCAAAAAATTGACCCGTTTACGAATCTTCAAATTGCTCTAGCACCTCTCAGGATCAAGCTAGAAAGATGGGAGAGGTATCATTTTGTAGCATTTTTTTAAGCCATTTTCGAAAATATACAACATTACAGGGGTCTTAATAAAAAGTTTTGTATCCATTTCATAGTAAAAAATTAAATTTTAAATAAAAAAAATACGCCCCTTTAAAAATTTTCAAAAAATTCTCAAATAGTCTTTGTATAGTGGTTAATTAATAGTATAAGTTTCATAATGGGTTCTTACTGATAAATGCATTTAAAAACGTGCTTACATTAGAATTTTCCTTATAATTAACTCATTGGTCCCGGAAGGTCAGTAGACCAACCTTGAATAGTGAATAGTTGAATGTGACATGTTTATGATATACAGTGCGTTTCAAAAAGAATCATCCGATTTTAAAAATTTATTGCTATTCATCTATAAGTCCGATTTGATAGAACAATGTACTGTCAGTAAGAGGAAGCTCTCAAGTTTCGAGTGTTTTCCGCTAGGTAGCAGTAGCGCGCTTCTGTCAACGCCCAGCTCAGTTATTGACAAAATGGCATCTAAACAACAGAAGGCTTTTTGTGTTATACGGTTTGCTAGATGTGAGTCTGTTACGGGATTGACATACCTCGATATGTTAGAAAACTATCTCTTCCCTCAGTTAGAAACAGATTCCAATGACTTCGTGTACCAGCAGGACGGTGCCCCACCACACTGGAATCTTCATGTGAGAGAGTTTTTAAATGGTAGGCTTCCTCAAAGATGGATCGGTCGTACTGGACCTAACGATTCCGCGTTACATCACTGGCCTCCAAGGTCACCGGACCTTACTGTTTGCGACTTCTTTTTGTGGGGATTTGTGAAAGACATTGTTTATATCCCTCCCCTTCCAACAACATTGGTTGAACTAAGGAACCGCATTAGAGCAGCCATCGAATCTATCACTCAAGAAATGCTAGCTAAGGTGTGGGACGAATTTGAGTATCGCATAGACATATGCCGTGCATCTCAAGGGGGCCATATTGAGCACCTGTAAATGGTATGTAAAAAAAAAACTTTATTTTAACTATGTAAAAAAACTTTATTAGTTATCCTTTAGTATAAGATTAACCTCATGTCCATATTATTATTAGTATTGAAATTATAAACCTACAAAATCGGATGATTCTTTTTGAAACACCCTGTACTTAAATTCTATAAACTTGATCTCAATAAACTATGAACATGATCAAAGGTGTATTTATTTCTATAAATACTTTTTTAAAGCTAGATTTAATTTTGAAATGCTTCAGGCATATCTGTAATGAAAAGCAGCCTTGTTGATGTAAATAAAAATTGGTTGCTAGGTGATATTTTACATTAACTTAATATAAGTTACACATGAACTGATGACACAAATTTTTAAATGCCTTTTAAGGGGTTTCAACTTAAACATTTTATTGCTTACGGTATTAATACATAGGAGAAAATGCTAAAAGATCAAAAAACGTAATGTACTTGAAAATTAATCTATAGAATATAGAGACATAACAGAAAAAATACACATTCACAATGGCTAGCTTACACTTACAGTCATTTTTGTAAGAGTCCCTTTAGAAGGTTTCACTAAAGTCAGTAAAGGCTTCGATGGTTTTTTGGTGTTCTTCCTGTGACAATCTATACGTTCGCCCAGTTGGAGTTACTGGATTTACTTTACACAGAACATGTGTCACAGGGAGCCAAAGAATGTCTTGCCTTACAGGAAAAGAAAAGCTAGGTGATGGACCGGTTGGGTTTAAAAATGAAACCTTTACTTCATCTTCGACTTCTTCTTTTTCAAGCACATAGGCCAGCCACCAGTTATCATCATAGACGATAGTTACATACCCACTGACTTCTGCTAAACTTAATCTGTCCTGAATCGTTGTAATTTTTTCAACTTTAAAATCAGTAGATCCTGAAAAGATTTTGACTTTAATTTTACTATTAGTGGAAGGAATAGGGATGAAGGCATGAAGTTTCTGTGTGCCTTCTATTGTTACAGATTTTTTAAACCGATTTTCTAAGTTTTTCTCTGTGCAAATGTACTCCTGTTGTGTAACGTACACAAAATTTGCCACAAAAATGTTTTGCATTGACCACTCATACAGCTTGAATGGTGTTTGGATCTGATTATCATAAGGCCGCTGTAAGCTTGCTCTGGCAGCTAATCTCTTAACTGTACCTCCAATACCATCACAGGCACTTTTCCAATAAGCGGTGGCTGAAAAATGCCACTCGGCATCAATTCTGAAGTCTTCTTTATGGAAGCTTAGATTCGTAAAGTTTTTTCGGTTTTTATACTGTGTTTTTATACAATTAGTTCAGGTTGTGGTAGAATGGCTTTTACTTGACCGAAGTCAATGATTGACTCATCACACTCATTAGTAGTAAAGGTGTCTCCTTTTATGCCATGTTTGTTTAAAAACATGACAACAAAATCCCCATCTTCTTCAATGGAGCACACCTTTGTTGTCACAGCCGCATATGTGTGTTTGGATTTTGTTTCTTGCTCCTCCTGTGAACATATAAACTTTAAATTTTGAAAAATTTTAAACTCCTGTGAAAAAAATTATACAAACAGGTAATTTTTAAATTCAATAAATTAATTATACTTTGAAAATAGTACATAAATATATCTCAAATAACAAGCTTGCATACCAACAAATTTTGTTTTCAACTAACCTGATTAAGTAAATTAAATTCTAAAGTAACATGAGTAATAATATTAAGTTAGTCTTTAAATATTTGCCATTAACCCTAGCACTGTCTATCTACATCCCCCAAAAAATTATGTTTGGACATGAATTTTGTTGGGGTTGATAGATGCAGTGCTAGGGTTAAATTATATAATGTTTAATTAGATACATACCTAGCACATCTACGAGAATGAATACTCCTTGCAATATTTTTTCATAGCATGGAATTTCCAGTAATTCAGGTTCAAAATCTGCTACTTCTTTTTCGTAACCATATTTCTAAGGCCTTCCAAAGTAATATCACCACCAGAGTCTTGAAACTCAATATCTTCGTCTGAATCTGATGAGGAATATATTTCTTCATAATGGACCCTTTTATAGTGTCTTTGACATGAACCAGACTTCTCAGGATTAAAAGTACTACCATTAAATGATACTGACTCAGCTAGAAAATAGCACTTGCAAGTAAGTCCTTCTTCCCATTTATTTGCATCACAAAAACAAGATAGTGGACTGAAAATCATTTCATTCCTTTTACTCGTAATGATTTGGAGAATACCCCTCATACCAGCAATGGTTTTCAGGGGTTTAATAGATAAGTTTTGGAAAGACTGTTCAATATCGTGATCTGTTACATAGAAAAGCTTAATTTTGCTTTTTTTCTTGCATCAATTTGAAAAACACTAGCATCAGTAATGTCACAGCCATGAGCAACATAATGGTTCGCTATTCGTTTCAGAGACCCGCCAACACCATCTGGTGCCCCTTTACCATGGGAAGATTAAAAAAAAAGACCAAGTTGCATTTTGAAATCCCAGTTCATAAATCAAGTGGGCCCAAATAGCGGTGGGTCCATGCTCTTTGTTAGGAGATACTGTTGCAAATGGAAGTGAAGTGGCTTTTCAGTTGAGGTATACATAATACCGGTATGGAGAGTCACCAGATTCCTACTTCCACCAAAATGGAAACTCTGCACTTCTGAAGCAAGTTTGCATGCATAGTTCTCGGGAAAAGGCGGCATGTAAAATGGCCTCGTTCCTCTTTAACACGGGAGAGGGCGCGCTAAAATTAGAACGTGATGGGGCGCGCACGGTCTTTTCGTTCGGGTTAGTAAAAAATACACTCAAATCATAAACTACAATATTTATTTTACTAAACTAAGACAATATATGTTAAGCATTGTAGATTCAATATGAAAACAAACTTTAATGCAAAAGGCATTATACAAATTAATGTTTAACGTATATAAAATAATGCTGTGTTAAAAAATGTTTACAGTAAAATAAAAAGTTGGTTTAAAACTACGTAATAATCTAACTACAGAAACAGTCGTTTAAAATAACACAAAACAGAAAACTTTACCTAATGTCTGTATCCATTTTTACTCAGACGCTTCACTGGATTCTTCATTTGTAACGCATCGAACACAAGTCACTGCAGAATGTTCTTTGCAAATATGTCGTTGACATACTCGGCATCTTGTCTTGCTCTTTCTATTCTTCTTCCAGTTACAGTAGGCACATCTACCTGGTCCCTCTGGTTCTCGCGGAGCTCCAGGTGGTCCATCTTCAGGAAGTCCTAACATTTGCCGAATGTTCCTCTTCAAACTTCTAGGGAGTGTCTGAATGGTATGTCGTTCTTGCAAATATTTCAGGCACAATGACCTACTCAGATCCTTCAGATAGGTACGTCTTGGAAGTTCAAACTCGCCCTTTCCATATTTGTAGACAATATAGGAATTAATACCAGCAATGTTTAGAATAGTAAAAAACAAAGTCAGTGGCCATCGGTTACTTGTCCGTGAAACGGAATATCGCTCTTTATATTGGTCCACTACATCTACTCCACATTTTGTTGAGTTGTAGAAGGTCAAAATGTATGGTTTAGCAGCCACTCCTGACTCAGGGTCTATTTCATCATTATTGTGCATTGATGAGAGCAGAGTTACCACTTTGTTCGTCTTTGGCGTGTACGATACTAAAGTAAGACTATTTCGGAAAGCAAACATGCTTGAGTTTACGGGCTTTCCCTTAGCGATTAGGATAGGAGGAATTTCTTTTTTATTTTTCCTGATTGTTCCTACTAGGGTAAGGTTGTGATCCTTTAGTAAAGTTTCGGCAAGTGGAACTGAAGTGAACCAGTTATCAGTAGTAATAGATCTTCCGGTACCACCAACTGGTGCAACCATTCTCTTCACAACATGAAGGCCAGAATTCTCAACTTTGTAAGGCCCTTCAGGCTGTTTCCCGGCATATATCTCCATGTTGACTGTATAAAACGTTTTGGCACAAACCAATGAATATACTTTCATACCATACTTCGCCGGTTTAGATTTTATGAACTGTCTAAAAGGACATTTCCCCCTAAAAGCCTCGAGCATCTCGTCCACAGTCAAGTATTCACTCACAGAAAAACTAGTTTTGCACTTTTCTACAACTCTATCAAAAATATCTCGAATGGGTGCAAGCAAATAGTCGCCTTTCATGGCTTGTTGTGGAGTCATCAAATCGCATCGTTCTCAATAAAAGCTTAAATCGTTTTAAGTTCATGTGAGTTCTGAAGAATTCAATTCCAAGTCCATTGGTTTCCCACAAATCCAGCAAGTTTACATGGGAGGCTCTGTAAATTCCAGCCATATACAACAGTCCAAAAAAGGCTTCTATTTCACTTCTGGTAGTGTTTCGAGCATCACTTTCCTTTGTGTACCCTGGGCGAACTTTTTCTATGCGCTGGTTTGTGTAACGTACAATATCATCTAGTACGTCATCGGAAAGAAAAATTCGCCAAGCTTCAACTGGAGACTCTGGTCTATAATTTCTAACCCCTGGCAAACGTCTTACTAAATTACGTCTAGGCGTCCTTGAGTTGGTAGGTATTGTAGGGCAGTGGGCACTCCATTTTGTGTTTTGGTCCCTTCCCATATAAAAAGGGCCTTGATCTTGAAACTGTGGAATTAGCTGGTTGTGAGCTTGAAGCATTGCCTGGCTTGCTGGTTCCTCCTGTTCACCTGCAGACTCCTCTGAATCGGAAACTGCTTCCTGAATTTCCACATTGTCCTCTATGTCGTCATCTGATGCTGCTTCATCAACGGGATGAGTAGCCGGTTCTTCAATAAACAAATTACGCCTTACCGCACCAGAGTTTATAAGTCTCTCCTCTTCCCTTTCCATTTCCTTTTCAACACTATCAATAAGTCTTGGAATATCTTGTTTCCTAAATCTATCCATAGTATTTACACAATGTTACACAAAACTGTCACTATTTACAATATATACACAACTTATAAAAAATATATACAGAACTTTAAAACACATTAATATTTCTGCTGCACAAAATTACATACGTGAGAGGGCGCGCACGGTCGAAACGATCAGGAAAACAAGAAACGTGAGAGGGCGCGCCAGAACTTTAAGACCGTGTCTGCAAAGAAATAACCTCAGTCGCTAACTGAATGATGGGAGGGGTTAAGCGAATACGGTCAAGGACAGTGGACGAGTCCATCGAAAGGTACTGGGGGGGTGGGGGCATACGGCCCACTACACTAGGAAATATAAACATTTAATTACTGACCCGGTCCAAAAGACCGTGGCGCGCCCTCTCCCGTGTTAAGTTAGTTTTCACGTCATCGTAAGCCTTATTTTGTATTTTAATATTAAAGGCATGTTTCCTCAAGAGGGTTATTTCTTTATGGAATTCTTTTGTGATCTTTGGAACTTTGGAAGTGATCTGAACAGGGACAGAAACAACTTCACCGTTTTTCTTTTTTTGCCTCATTTCTTTCACAGTTACCCATTTCTCCCACTTCACTTCAGCGTTCTTCTCAAAATCTTTCAAAGGAACAGTCGATGTCTTGCAATTCTGGCACATGTTATTGTTGCTTTCGTCATATACAGTAAGTGGATACAGTTTATGTGGTTTTTTTCATCAATTAAATTCATCTGTCGAAGCTTTGCTCCTTTTAGTTCTATGTTTGTATGTTGTTTACATAAGCAAGTATTTCTGGTCACTTCAGTTGGTTTCAAAACGTAAAACGGTCTGAATCGGGTGAAAGTTGTGTACGACATTTCACGTCCATGTAACTTGATAAATTTGTTGTATAGAGTCTTTATGTCTGAGAGGAGATAGCTTTTTGAGGTTTTTCTTGTCACTGTTTCTTTGATACCGCTGTGGTGCAGCTCACGTCTTCGCTTAAGAATAAGATTTCTATTAAGAAGCGCCTTTTGTTTTCTTTTAACTGGCGCTTTTGGAGCAAGCGTTGGCAACATGAGAGACCCAATGTTCTACTGCTATTACAAGGTGAGGCATAATAACGAGCGATTTTTAAAAGACTGTTAAATAAAAACATTTTGTTACAAAAATATGTTTATATCACATTATTAAAATACATGAAAAAGCATTTTCTGCAACAGTAAAATGTCTGTTATTTTTTGAAAATAACTCCAGTAAGATGGCGTCCGTTTAGACGCACACATTCCTCGAGCCGGACCTTGAATTGACTCATCACATTGCGTAGCATTGCCAGTGGAAGATAACCCCACAAGAAAAAATCACATGCTGTGAGGTCAGGTGAACGAGAGGGCCATGCAATATCTCCATTTCCGGAGATCACATGATTTGGAAACAACTGATTGACAATATTCATGCTTACTCGAGCAGTGTGGGATGTTGCTCCTCCATCTTGCTGGAAAAACATCTCATCGTCCACTTCGTAGTGTGCAAGTTGTGGAGTAAAAAAGTTGTCCAACATCTCTGCGTATCTCTGCGAAGTCACTGTCACAGCATTGCCATGGCCATCTTCAAAGAAGTATGGCCCTATGATCCCTAATGAAGACATGGCGCACCACACAGTAACTTTTGTGGAATGCAATGGTTGCTGATGCAGTTCTCTAGGATTAATTTCACTCCAAAATCGAAAGTTCTGCTTGTTCATGTAACCGGAGAGATGGAAATGTGCTTCATCACTCATCCACAAACGGTTTACAATGTCCTCGTCTTGATTAATCAAATCCAAAAATTCTAAGCTGAACCGGCTTCTGCTCACATAATCTGTTTCCTTTAGGGCCTGAACAATTTGGATTTTGAACGGGTGGAAGTGTAAATCTGTGTGTAAAATTCTTCTTACCGTTCTATTTGAAATCCCAAGTGTAACGCTGTGTCGGCGAGCTGAGCGACGAGGGCTTCTTTCAATGGCGACTCTTACACGTTCAATGTTATCAGGTGTGCGCACAGTTTTCGGTCTTCCTGTTTTCTTCCTTGTCGTTGACGCAGTCTCTTCATAGTTCTCAACCCACTTTTTAATCGCACATGCAGACGGCACCGGCAAATTCCGATTAATATTGAAACGTCTGCGGAATGCACAACGTGCTAACTGGTATGAACTACCGTTTTCATAAAATGCTTTGACAGCTTACGCACGATGCTGTGGGGTCCAGCGCTCCATTGTGACTAAATGCTATTTCGCGCCAAACGTAACTGACGCTATCCCCTCCACCTCCATCCAACGCAGATTGGTTCGCGCGCTTTTTTAAATCGCTCTTTATTATGCCTCACCTTGTAGTTTGAAAACGGTAACGCTGTATAAGTTTGGAAGACAGTGCCGAATTTATGTGGCATTTAACCATTTTAGATTTTGCTCCTGTGTATTTTTCTTTGATAGAAGATATAATTGCATTGTGAAATGTCAACGTTCGTGCTACTTTTGACATTAATGAGGAGAAACTTTCTTCTCCGAATATTTGACTCACGTAAATCATTATCTAGGTCTGTCAACATCTTTTTTGTTTTTGAATTAGGAGTCAGGTCATTGTCTGGCGTCATATTTAATTTATTTTGTTTGTCGTTCTGTCATTGTGATCTTTTTTTGTATTTTTCAGTCTTTTTCTGTTCATTTCTAATTTTTTCTTCCAATATTTTAACATTACCATTGGAATATGATGGCAATGGTTCTGGTGTAGAAGAAGGCGTTAGTACTCAGTTTGCTGCATTGTCAATGTTTTTCTACATGTATTCTGCCTTTCCACTTTTTCTCTCTTCTATGCTCTCTTTTGGAAGTTTCGTGTACTTTCTTCCTCTTTGCATTCCTGTAAGAAGGAACCCATATGTAATACTTTTTACAGTAAATTTTAAATCAGGAACAAGCCTAAAATTTGCAGAATTACGTAAGAGCCGAGTTATATTTAGGTAACACATTCCTCAAAGTTATGAAATTAAAATACCAGCAACCAAAATACACAATTAAAATAATTAGTTTTATGCCTACCTTGCCTTGTGTTTTTCCTGCTATTCTTCTTCTCGACTAAGATCAAGCTTTCTTTTTTCCCGGTAGCGTCGCTGCTTTTCAGCTGCTGTTAGTTTCTTTACGGAAAATAACACCTTCCCCTAAAAATAATAGCATAATTAAAGGCAATCATACAGAACCTGTTTCTGTGCAGTCTAAAACTTTCCAATAGGTCCATGTTGTTATTAGTATTGCCTATTGCCTCCGACACATTTATTTTATTATAACGAAACCAAAAAATAACATAGGAAGGATTATAATGGCCTACAAAGTAGCCTAATATCATAATACAATTATTATTGTCAATTATGTACCATTATAACTTGTTTGCCTAAGATGCCATGAGTGTTACTTTTCGAATACTTACCATGATAAATCACAATTCGAATGGTTTTTCTCTTCTCTTCATTTACAGACAAAGCTTTCACCCAGCACTCAAATAGAATCTAAGAAGACTAGCTTTCACCAACTTGACAGAACTGAAATTCCCTTGATTCCCTTTCTAGACCAAGTAACACTCGTGATGAAAATAAGGGACAAGTAGAAAACTTGTATTATTGAAAAATGTCTACTATTAAAAAAAATAACTTTCTAGAAATAGTTCTTAGGGGGATCCGCTACGTTTAACACATTGACTGCTGACCAATTTTTTTGGCGTTCGTGTATAGCTAAAAAAAATATTTTCTTGTATTCTTACCTTATGTTGTTTGGATACTTGTATCAATGTCATAGGTGGTCTAAGATGTTTTTTTTCAAAATATATATATTTATATTCGTGGCCCGCCGGCAGTCCATGAGCCATACGGGACAGTTTCTAGATTTGTCATTGTTGAAAAATTGTTTATTTCACTAAAAACACTGATCAAATCACTAATTATGTACACTACTAACTACTAATAATTATATACAATCATATTTACATTGCTCTTGATGCTGTTTTGACGTTTATTTTCCATGGTATTTGTCGAAACATTCTGGACAAAGCCCAGGACTGTTTGCGCAAGTGTTACATTGATATGTTGTTCTCTTTGCAAGTTTCTTGGAATGGCATACACGGCATCTCTTTCTCTTCAACCTTCCACGGTTATCTCTCTCTTCAGTCATCACTAGAGAATGTCGTCTGTTTTGTTGTCGCAACGCCTCTGGTGTCCTGACAATGTTTACTGGCCGTGGTAGGAGATATTCTAAAATTGAAAGTCTAAATTCGTATGAATTCTTTCTATTGTGGGTTTCAGACAGATTGTATAGGTGCTGGGCATTGTTTACTAAAATTGATATAGTATGAAAAAAGACTTTCTTATACCATCGCACAGCTTTTCGAAGGCATGGATGGTACGCCAACTGCTGATCCCCTCTGTCAACGCCCTTCATATGGGCGTTATATTGGATGATAGGCAGAGGTTTTTCACGCATAGCCTTCCTACGATCTATTGATTGAGCCATGGTATTCTCAAATTGGGTAGATAGGTAATAAACAGTTCTCTTGTCCTTCCAAGCCCCTATCATTATTCCATCACTATACCTTGCAACAGTTTCTCCTGTTTTTAGCTTTGTCTTTTTTACGTCATCCGGCGTATGCTTTTGATTCACTCTAAGTGTGCCGGTACAGTATGTATTTTCACTCAAAAGTGTTGCTGCTAATTTATAGCTTATATAAAAGTTATCCATGAATAGTGCAAGGCCTAAATTGAGTCTGTGTTGCATAAGGTACATTACAACTTTATCCACGTGACCTACCCCTGAAGTTACGTCATGTTTCCCACCATAAACATGAAACATAAAGACAAGTCCTTCTGGTTCGGTCAATGTGTAGTTTAATGCCATATTTGTGGCGTTTACCTTTAATATATTGTCTGAAGACAAGTCGTCCTCGCCACAAAATAAGTGATTCATCCAAAGACAATTCTTTGCCTGGACCATAAATATTTAACATCTGTGTATTGAAGTACTCAACAACAAATCGAATTTTATGTGTCCTATTATTTTTATCAGCTTCAGTTTCAGGGTCATTTGAAAAGTTTAGGTATCTAAGTATGTTTTGAAAGCGATCACGACTCATATAATTCTTGAAAGAAGGCAGGTTATAGAGCCAGTGGGTCTTCCAATAGTCTTCTATACGGTTTAATTTTATGTTTCCAGTATGCAACATTAATGCCAAAAATGTTTTCAACTCGTCAACAGTCAGAGGTTTCCACCTTGTGATTCGTGAACTATCATAAACGGGTGTGTTATCAAGAAAGACTTTTTCTGCATTTCTGTTTGTTTCGTACACAATCTTCTCTAAAAATACTGTGTCAACTAGTAAATTAAAATAATCAATTGGTGAGTTGCCTGGACTAGGCAATTACATACCAGTAACTCCAGTAAAAGGAATTTGCCGAAGTCCAGAAATGTTTCCAGTATGCAACATTAATGCCAAAAATGTTTTCAACTCGTCAACAGTCAGAGGTTTCCACCTTGTGATTCGTGAACTATCATAAACGGGTGTGTTATCAAGAAAGACTTTTCCTGCATTTCTGTTTGTTTCGTACACAATCTTCTCTAAAAATACTGTGTCAACTAGTAAATTAAAATAATCAATTGGTGAGTTGCCTGGACTAGGCAATTACATACCAGTAACTCCAGTAAAAGGAATTTGCCGAAGTCCAGAAGTGGTAGAGCACCATGTGGGTTGTATAATAACTTCATCAGTTTGACTACTGTCAGCTGAACTGGAAGATGAGTCTGACAGTTCACCACTACTTTCATCAGAAAATGACACATCACTATTATCACTTGACATGTTTTTAATGTTAATAACACTTCAAAATAATAAACACATAAATGTACAACAAAATAAACAACAACAGTTTCACAATCACAATAGGCTGTGGAACGCCGGCGTACCATGCGCTAGGGAGGTCTGATCCACGAACTTACGGGCGGGATATAGGCACCACGCAGCGTTGTTTAGAATAGCCTACGGCCACAAACAAGGATATACTGAATTAAGTAGCTGAGCGCTGCACGATGGTCAGCCGGCGCTCCACGCGCTACCTACCGGAGAGAACTATGGCACGCCGGCGGACCATCAGCAGTCAATGTGTTAACACAATTTTTTTTTTTTACTTTTTCGAATTTTACCTTCTAGAGTGTTTTCATATTGTTTCTTATGATTATATTAGAGTATTTTGATAGTTAAAAACTTTCCAATCCCCCCTTAATTTGTTAAAATTTTAAAAAAATTTACTTTTTTTGGTAATTTTTCATACTTTTTGTATTTTAAATAACTTTTTTGATTTTGAACATATTATAATTCAGTTTTTTTTATCTTGTTCCTTATAATATAAACTAACTTTTTGGGTATGGATATTATTGTTGAACTCATTTTAAATGAATTATTAGCAAAATAAAAAAAAAATATTTTTGCTTAGCGGAAAAGTAAATTAACATTTAAAAAAAGTGAGTATTCACAATACAAAGATATCAATACCCAAAAATCTTTATTATATCATGGAGAATAGGTAGTAAAAATTTAAATGCTCTTAGGCAAATACAAAAGATTTTATTTGAACTTATACATAATAAAAACATGAAAAAATTAACTATCGGAAATCAGGGTTTAAAGGGGATGTATGCTATTTTTTAGTTAGAACTCTCCAGCACCATATATGGTTCCTTCATGGCTTATTTTCTTTTCTTCCTCAGCTAGTTGGGCAGATTTTAGAAGAGTTCTGTACTTTTCTGATGCCCTTGCTGTCCGTAATCGCAGCCGATTAGTGTCTTGCTTGAGCATGGTGAGCAGTATGTGTACGTGGTGAAACTCCAGATTTCTCTAATAAATTCTTCATAGTTAAAAGATAGCCCTCATTATATCCACATATTCCCTCTCCTACGGCAGCTTCTACTCTTCTTTTGGATGTAAATGTTGTTTTAGGGCACTTGCTTTAGATAACACTATGGAGCGCCTCATTTGCGTTTTGTGTTCTACCTAAGGAACAACGTTTCAGGAGATGTTCTGTTTAGAGTCGGTTGTAAAGTGGCAATAAATGGCAGTAAACTTTATCATTTATTGGTGTTTTTATTAGTTTTTAGAATGTTTTCTAACTGTAACACTATTTGATAAGTCTCTCTGAAAAAAAACACCCAACTATCATTGCCTACTTGGCACTTATCATGATGCGGGCTGTCATCTGTTGACCTACAATGATCCAATGTGGCAAATAAGGCATTTTTCATGTTTGCTGTATCACCAAAATTTTGAATGATTGCATTTCTATAGTATTTTGTTAGTTTTTCTATTGTTGTTCCTTTTAGGCTTACATGTGTTTTACCGCCAAGTGTTATTTTCTTACTGCCACTTACTTGCACAAGTTTTCTTAGTCCTGTCCCTTAGCGCTTAGCAACGTGGTTGACACATTCTTGTTTTTTAATGTCAATATCATTACCATAGACTTTACGGAAGTGATATGGTGAAATGATTTGGAATCTCCATCAGAAATCATGTTGTATAGCGAAAACCAAGGCTTTCAGACTGTTTCCAAAGTCGTTCAGCGACCTCTGTTTCCATACCGGGAGACGATCCTTCATAGTTTTGTTGACATGTAGGAGAGTGGGTAGCAAACCACGCTTGATATTCTTCTGATTGTTCATCCACATCTTGTTTTTTCTTTTCACACACCCTACAATACTTAGAAAGCACCTCATAGTCAATGACTAAACCAGTAACTACCTCTACAGCACAACCTATTCCGAACTTTGATGTAAAGCCCATCTTATGCCAGGAACCATCGTAACTAACAGCTATGTCTATTGGTTTCTGTATATCTAGTGTTTCTTCAATTTCCATGTACGCCTTCTTGACTTCTACTCTGGCATGTGCAAGGCATTCATCTGTGCATAATTTTGTACAGATTTTGTCTTCCGAAACGGTACACAAGCCGGATAGAACATCTCATACTCTGCAATCACAAAATCAGGGATCCTGCCCTTCAGCTTGTACCACTTTAGGGACCTATCTATTTCACCCTCACGAGCCGCGTCATACTCCTCCTTGGTGTTAAAGGGGAGCGTCTCCTGGCCTCCCACGCAAAAATTTGAAGTGCGGGCATGGACAAGAAATTTGTGCATTGCTTCGGCCCGCAGGTACAGTACGCGCGCTGAAGGTCCGGCCTCCTGGCTGGCCTACTAGTCATATAAAAACATTGACTGAGCGAGGCGGTTACAGACAGATCGTAAAGGGTGATTGTTTACGCGTTTACAGAGTATTTGTATTTTGGTATCTCTTATAATTAGACCAGTATTTAAAATAAAAACATCAAATAGATTAAGGGTTTGAAAGTTAACAAATTAAAACGTATATCAATAACAACAATTAAATATATCATAAATCAGTTAATAACTTTAATTGAAATTAAGTAACTAAGAAATATATACTTCTTACTGTCACTAAGAAAAATATTTCTGTATTTCCCGTATCGTTAAAATACATATAATTTTGATTTAAATTGGTTTAAAATAAAAATGACGAGTTGGGAGTGACTCGTAAGTTTTCTAAAACTCTTGGACGGTTCTTCTAACGACACATTTTTCGAAATCGTCTAGTTCTGACACTGTTCTTTTTCTCTTGTAATTTTTGGGAGTTGTGAACGAACACTCTCCTTCCGCTGAAGTATCCAATAAACACTTTTCACGCCGAATTTCCTTTATAAGAGTTTTTGAAATGCCACATGCAACTGCACTTTGTTCTAACGATGTTTTTACGGGGATTCGTTGTTCATCTCTTAATTTGGCCTCATTCGCCATGAACTCTCCAAATAATTTCCCTAGCCTGACTTCTAGTAGTTTTTCCTTGGAATAAATGGGCTACTTTAGGAATAAAGCGAGCTATAGTTGAGGTAGGAAACACTAAAGGAATAAACTATTTAGGATTTACGTTCACTAATTTTACAACTTTAAGAGTCTGCAGAGGCTGTCGGCCATGTTGGTTTTAATGTCATTAGAACGATGTTTTTTTGAACTGGACAAATGATCATGCGTGTCCAAATTTAACATTTATTTTTAACACGTTCGCTGCGGCGGCCCGTGAACCCTTCGTTATCTGGGTGCGGCATTACAATTTTTATTCCAACAAATTATTATTGCTGTTTTTTATCGCTATATAGCGTAATTTTAAGATTCTTTTTTGAAAAAACGTGTTTCCGCCATTTTTTATTTGCTACGTACTGGAACGTGACGCGCACCTGGCTAAGGAAAAACATATTTTACTTCAACTAAAAATATAATTTTGCTGTTATATCATACAGGACTTACCTTTAGAGTAGTCTTCATAGGTTCTGTGGTCATTTTCATGTAATTTGTTGCAATATAACAGCTAGGAGTATCATCTAGATTGATGGGCGGCGCTCCATGCACGGTGCTGAGTCATTATTGTGTACTATTTTATTACTCGCTATTATTACACACTGTTTTAGCAGTCCTATATATTCTAAAATTAATATTTACATATGTACAAAGATGACTTCCACATCACTTACTGGTGCCTGTGATAAAAATCAAAACATGCACCGGGGCAAAGTCCTGGCAATCCGACACATGTTTCACAAACAAACCGTGTTAGTTTCCGAACTTGATTCATGCGGCATACACGACAGTCCTTTTGTTTTGTACGGTTAGAATTTCCCTGTAGTCCTAATTTGGTTAGTGAATGAATAGGTCCGGCAAGAGGCATCGTAGATTTTCTTCTTTAGGTAGCAGTTTTTCCAAGACAGAGATACGAAAATCATAAAATGACATTCTAGCCTCACCTTTTCCAAACAAATACTTGTTATATAACTGGTACGAATTCATCAGTAGCATGTGGAGAGTGTGGAAGAAGAGCTTCTTATACCAGCGGAGGGTTTTTCTCTCCGCTGGATAATAAGCCATCATCATGTCCCCCCTATCTACGCCTTTCATAAAGGCATTGTACTTGACAATAGGAAGGGGCTTCATCTTTGATTGTACTCGTCTATTTATGGACTCAACTATCTCATTATCAAATTCAGTTGAAAGATAAGGAACCACTCTCTTATCTTTCCATTTACCAATAAGAACTCCTTCAGAGTATCTAGCTACAGTCTCACCTGGTTTGATATTAGCTGATTTTACTTCATCGGGTGTGAACTTTCTATTTATTCTTAGTGTACCAGTACAATAAGTTTTGTTAGCGAGCAGTTTGGAAGCTAATACAAACGAATTGTAATAGTTATCCATAAAAAGGCTGTGCCCGTTACCTAGTTTTTCTTTCATGAGGCTTAGCACAACATTTGTCGTATGACCTTTACCGGATAGATTGTCGAAAGTGCCATTATACACCATGAATTTTAAAATTAAACCATGGGGATCACTAAGGGTGTAAAGTTTTATCCCGTACTGATGTTTTTTTCCCTTGATATATTGACGGAATAATAGCCGCCCCCTCCATAGCAACATACTTTCATCAAGGGATAACTGTTGCTGTGGATAAAACACGTTCAACATTTTATTATTGAAGTAATCAATAACAGGCTGAATCTTCCTCAGTCGTTCGTTTCCAACATTCAAATGATTCTCATCACTAAAATAGATACAACGGAGAATGAGAAGGAATCTATCCCTGCTCATATATTTTGAAAAACACTGCGGCCCATATAACCAATGAGTCTTCGAGTAATCATTGATTCGGGGAAGCTTTATAGTTCCTGTATGTAACATAAGGGCTAGAAAAGTTTTTAGCTCAGGAACTGTTATGTCTTTCCATTTGTTTACTCTTGATTTGGGAGTTAGTTTGTCAGAGTTCAGGAACACCCTTATAACATTTTTGTTTGTATATTTTACGATGTTTTCTAAGAAAATGTCATCTACAAGGATATTGAAAAAATCAATCGGCTTACCTTCATTTGGCAATGGTATCAGAAACTTTTCTTCTTTGATAAACTGTATTGGTCTCATACCCGAAGTTTGATTTGACCACACCGGCGGATTTACATCGTAATCTGGTTCATCATCATTGTCTGAGTCAGATTCACTTTCATTATTACTCAAGTAAAGGTCACTGTCACTTTCTGAGGTCTCACTGTTTGAGGAATCCATCTTCAAGTAATATAAAACACAGTAAATAATATAAAAGAAACAAATATTACATGCAAAAGTAGTAGAAAGAAGCACCAAATTCACCGCGTGGTAACTCACGCCAGAATTGTCCGATCCGCGAACTAAAAACACCGGCAAAAACAGCAGTTCTCCCTCTACAGGCTGGCTATACAACAGCTGGATTGGAGCCAATAGAAGAGCACACCGCTAAAATAAAAACACCTCAGCCACTAACGTTCCGGTACGTGATCCGCACCCCGCTAAGGACGGGCGCCACGTTCCAGAACGTGACCCGCAGCGAACGTGTTAAACGGTCTTTTCCAAACAAATTGCATTTGATCAAGAGTGAAATTACTCGTTGAACTGCTTTGTGAATTCATAGGCCTAATTAGTTTAATAGAATAAATATAAAAATTATTTAGTTTGAAATTTTTATTTTCACCTATTTTTCAAAAGTAGGCTTATGTATTCATACTATCAAAAGCAAACCCAATGCGCAATATGATAGCATTTTAAATGACACCTCATACACAATTTTTGGTAAATAAGTAATGATAAAAATATGGATTCAAAATAACGTTTTTTTTATGAGAATAAAACCAGTATGGCCGACAGACTCTGCAGACTCTTAACACACTTAAGGGACACAAACTGACTTATTACACTACAGTAGTTAGATAAAAACAAACATATAACCAACTAAATAATTGTTTATCGTACACTTGAGTAAAAATTCTTAACACACTAAACCACAAGCAAATATATCGCACGCAGTCTGGAAACGTACTGAATATGCATCCGTAGGTTACAATTAACGTAACTTATTTTAGAAGCAAGCGTGGGAAAGTCTGACAGTAGCGAATGTTTCTAGGACTGCAGGCATATTGGGCCCTCCACCCGTCTCCTGCCTATCACCGCTCGGCGGGCTCGAGGCCGGACCTTCGCCGCACGGTCTATACTTGCGAATTAAATCATCTCCGGTGGCAACGGCTTTTCTGTAGGAGTCAGCAGCATTGAGGAGTTGTTCATTTCCTCCAAACCATTGTCTCCATTGATAATGTCTTCATAATTATCCATATCAATACCACCAAGGATATCGTCAACACTAAGGCCACTAACCACCTGCACCAAAGGCTGAGAGAATAAGCCAGAGGCCTCCAGACACTGTGCACGCAATCTACAAAACAGCTGCCCCGTAATCGAGGAAAACTTGTCATCTCTGAATAATCTGACAAGCTTTCCGCCTGCTCTAATAAATCATGATCCATCTGGGTTTCCCAAAATGACCAGTTGATGGTGGTCTCTAATGTACTTTTCAAAGGACATAAAATTCATGCTGAGCATAGTTGAGACATCACCCTTTTCCGCTGCTTCTCTGAAAGCTTCGTAAGAACAGAGGGCCCGAAAGATACCTAAAGATTCCTTTCCGTACTTTGCACAGATATACGACGCAATTTCACCGATTCTCAGCCAGTTACAAGTCATCCTTACAAACTTCCCCCCCCAAAGATGGAGGTTATTAGGGCCATGATCGAAGATCTTCTTAGCAAGGGTGTTATTGAACCGTCTCGTTCCGCTTATGCCAGTCCATCTTTTCTTGTGCCCAAGCTTAATGGTAAGGCCAGGCTTGTGATGTATTATCGGATGCTCAACGCTAAGGTCGCTATTGACTCGGTACCTCTGTCTGATTTGCATTCTGCTTTTGATTGGTTCGGTAATTAAATGAATTTTTACTAATTTCTAAGCTGTCTTCCCATTCCATTTCATGTATTGTAAATGGTTTGAATTCCTTATGGTTATTAAAACTTATTTTAATGCCCATTTATTACCAATTTGTTGGCTTGGAAGAATAAGGTTCCAAATAACAACAACCGTGTTCTGAGAGAATGGCTGTCAAAGTTGTGTCTTGTTACTGAACTGAGTTTCTATCACATATTTGTATATATTAAGTTTATTTTGTATGCTGGTATGATGCTGCTTGATTGGGTTAATTTTCAAAGTTGTTTTTTAATAAAAAGTTATTTATTAATAAAGAATCAGTTGAAGCTATATCATTGTCAGTTTTAATGATTTCATGAGTACCATGAAGTTGGAACCATGTAATTCTAAAATAAGGTAATGAAGGGATTTATAAAATCATTGAATTGTGCACCAAATTGTGGAGTGAAAAGTTGGGATTTTATTTTGGCAGTAAATATCAATACACAACCAGTAAACAAACCAAAACCACATTCAATAAAGTTCTTTGCTCATGTAAGCTGTATCTGCTGTGCTGAAATATTTTGTTCTCACTTTTAAGTTTAAGTGGTTAAAAGTATTCAGTATATTATTATAAAACATAGTTACTACCTTTATTTTTTTATTTATAAAAAAAAAATATGGACATGTAAATGCACCAACTTTTAGCATGTTAAGCATCAACTTTTACGTAATTTCATGCTCTGTGTTGAAGACACGTTTCCGCATCCAGCTAGTTGTAGTAAATAATGTATTTTGTTACAACGTAATAATTAGAAAACGTATATACAAAATTATGTTTTATACTTACCAGTATTTATTTACAACGCAGAATGGTGAAATTAAAATTTTTAAATTGTTTAATATTTACATAAGACATTATGTTCCATCATAATATCTTCTTTTATTATTGATGGTATGGTACCTTTGAAAACAGTTCTGGAGACAAAGCTGGTTCTACTGGACAAGCTTTGTAGTAGCAAGTCGTGTCCTTTCTCTGACCATTACGAGAGCACAATTGACACTTCTTACTCCCCCATATAAATCCCGGTTATTCAAACTGGCGGTGGGGACAAACCAAGAGAATGAATATTTATATATATATAATGTTTATTGTCTATTCATATTTTAATAAAAAGTTTTGTTATAAAATAATAATGTTTGTAGCAATGTGTAGTTAAGTTTAAAAAATGTTCAAGTAAATTTTTTTAGTAGGTTTTCCTTTAAATCCAATTAGGATAATAAATTACGTTTTTATGGAGAATCGCCCATACACAGGGTGTACCGGAACTCTCTGGAACTTTTCATCAAAAATTGTTCCTTAGGTCAAGACAAACATATTTCACACTCTAAACATGGTGTTTTAGTATAATTTAACAATTTTGTACTATATATTGCTGATTTTCTTTTATTCAGTATTTTATTAAGAAAATTGTATATTGGTATTGAAGTAACCAGCTATATTAACCTAGGCCTGTGATAACTTATTTAGGGATGCTCACAAAACAGGAACTAAGAGTTGGCACCTGAATGCAATTGGCTGGTGTTACTTTACTTTGATTTGAATAGCATTACCTACAAATCATTATCACTCACACACGCTGAGCTGATAAATACACGATTGATCATTTAAATCATGTAATGTATTGATGACTTTTTAGGAATCAGTTATGGTCAGAATGCTCTACTTCCTTTACTAAGTAACTCCGCTATGCCGGTCCCAAGCCCGGGGCAACATCAGACCCATAACCGATGGTGAAGGAGGAGGGTTCCTAACCAGCTTCACCAGCCAAACCCAGGCTGAGGTGTATACTTCTCCTTACAAACTACATCGGCCAGTTCCACGCTGGCATGTGCATTGGCTCCTTCCCAACTGCACCAGCCAGTCCCAGGTTGGAGTGTACATTTCTCCTTCCAAAGTACGCCAGTCAGTTTCAGGTTGGAGTGTACATTCCTCCTTCCTAGCTACACCAGCATGTCCCAGGCTGAAGTGTACATTCCTCCTTCCTAACTACACTAGCCAATCCCAGGCTGAAGTGTACATTCCTCCTTCCTAACTACACTAGCCAGTCCCAGGCTGGTGGGTAAATATCTTCTTCCCAAGTACACCAGTCAGTCTCAGGTTGGAGTGTACATTCCTCCTTCCTAGCTACACCAGCATGTCCCAGGCTGAAGTGTACATTTCTCCTTCCTAACTACACTAGCCAATCCCAGGCTGAAGTGTACATTCCTCCCTCCTAACTACACTAGCCAGTCCCAGGCTGAAGTGTACATTTCTCCTTCCTAACTACACTAGCCAGTCCCAGGCTGAAGTGTACATTCCTCCTTCCTAGCTACACCAGCATGTCCCAGGCTGAAGTGTACATTCCTCCTTCCTAACTACACTAGCCAGTCCCAGGCTGAAGTGTACATTCCTCCTTCCTAGCTACACCAGCATGTCCCAGGCTGAAGTGTACATTCCTCCTTCCTAGCTACACCAGCATGTCCCAGGCTGAAGTGTACATTCCTCCTTCCTAACTACACTAGCCAGTCCCAGGCTGAAGTGTACATTCCTCCTTCCTAACTACACTAGCCAGTCCCAGGCTGAAGTGTACATTCCTCCTTCCTAACTACACTAGCCAGTCCCAGGCTGAAGTGTACATTCCTCCTTCCTAACTACACTAGCCAGTCCCAGGCTGAAGTGTACATTCCTCCTTCCTAACTACACTAGCCAGTCCCAGGCTGAAGTGTACATTCCTCCTTCCTAGCTACACCAGCATGTCCCAGGCTGAAGTGTACATTCCTCCTTCCTAACTACACTAGCCAATCCCAGGCTGAAGTGTACATTCCTCCTTCCTAACTACACTAGCCAGTCCCAGGCTGAAGTGTACATTCCTCCTTCCTAGCTACACCAGCATGTCCCAGGCTGAAGTGTACATTCCTCCTTCCTAACTACACTAGCCAATCCCAGGCTGAAGTGTACATTCCTCCTTCCTAGCTACACTAGCCAGTCCCAGGCTGAAGTGTACATTCCTCCTTCCTAGCTACACTAGCCAGTCCCAGGCTGAAGTGTACATTCCTCCTTCCTAACTACACTAGCCAATCCCAGGCTGAAGTGTACATTCCTCCTTCCTAGCTACACTAGCCAGTCCCAGGCTGAAGTGTACATTCCTCCTTCCTAGCTACACTAGCCAGTCCCAGGCTGAAGTGTACATTCCTCCTTCCTAGCTACACCAGCATGTCCCAGGCTGAAGTGTACATTCCTCCTTCCTAACTACACTAGCCAATCCCAGGCTGAAGTGTACATTCCTCCTTCCTAACTACACTAGCCAGTCCCAGGCTGAAGTGTACATTCCTCCTTCCTAACTACACTAGCCAGTCCCAGGCTGAAGTGTACATTCCTCCTTCCTAGCTACACCAGCATGTCCCAGGCTGAAGTGTACATTCCTCCTTCCTAACTACACTAGCCAGTCCCAGGCTGAAGTGTACATTCCTCCTTCCTAGCTACACCAGCATGTCCCAGGCTGAAGTGTACATTCCTCCTTCCTAACTACACTAGCCAGTCCCAGGCTGAAGTGTACATTCCTCCTTCCTAACTACACTAGCCAATCCCAGGCTGAAGTGTACATTCCTCCTTCCTAACTACACTAGCCAGTCCCAGGCTGAAGTGTACATTGCTTCTTCCTAACTACACTAGCCAGTCCCAGGCTGAAGTGTACATTCCTCCTTCCTAACTACACTAGCCAATCCCAGGCTGAAGTGTACATTTTTCCTTCCTAACTACACTAGCCAATCCCAGGCTGAAGTGTACATTCCTCCTTCCTAACTACACTAGCCAATCCCAGGCTGAAGTGTACATTTCTCCTTCCTAACTACACTAGCCAATCCCAGGCTGAAGTGTACATTCCTCCTTCCTAACTACACCAGCATGTCCCAGGCTGAAGTGTACATTTCTCCTTCCTAACTACACTAGCCAATCCCAGGCTGAAGTGTACATTTCTCCTTCCTAACTACACTAGCCAATCCCAGGCTGAAGTGTACATTCCTCCTTCCTAACTACACCAGCCAGTCCCAGGCATGGGATGTACAATTCCCCTGGAAACTGTACCACCTAGTTCCAGGCAAGGGATGTACAATTCTCCATCCCAATTAATCCAGCCAGTCCCAAGCTGTGGTTTACATTGCTTCTTCCCATCTACACCAGCCAGTCCCAGGCTGAAGTGTACATTGCTCCCCAGGCAGGTGTGTACATTATTCCTTCCAAACCACACCAGCCAGTTCCAGGCTCGATGGAACATTTCTCTTTCCCAAGTAGAGAATTTAGTCAAAGGCTTCAACGTACATTGCTCCTTCCCTACTACACTAGCTAGTCCCAGGCTCTATTGTACATTTACTTTTCCCAAGTAGACAAGCTTGTTTTAGACTGGGTTGTGCATTGATCCTTCCAAACAACAACCATTCCTAAGCTGATGTGTACATCTCTTCCATCCAATTACACCAGCCTGTCTCAGGCTGGGGTGTACATAAATTTGTAATAAATGCTGGCACTTCAAATGTAAGACGAGATTCATTTTAAAGAAATCTTACCAAGTTCTTTTTTATTGCACATTGGCGTTTTTTTCAGAAAGTTGACTCCATGTATTTTGGTCACCATTGTTTTTATTCAATATGATCAGTTATTCAAAAGCTAGAATTAATTAATTCCATTTATTATTGGCATCACCATATGTGTTGATGCTATAAATGTTACTAGATTTATATTAATGGGAGACGGTACTCCTATCTTTTCAATGTTAACAAAGTTACCATTTTCTCAGGGCCCAATGGCCTCAGCCTAATTTTTTTTTATTTAACCCTAGAGAGGTGGCACTGATTTTGAAACACGAGAGGTGGCACACGGAGTTTTACTCCAGGATCAATAAAAATAGAAATAAATTGCGTTCAGCCCACCGATGTTTAGTAGTGAGTAAAAAACTGTCATAGTCCACCTATTTGAAATCCTGGCAACAGAATAATGTTGTGTGTAGTTATCAACATTATCGACTCCTCCTTTACTTGAGTTATAAAATAGGATAATCTTTGACTTTCTTTAAGTTGGTGAGTCGATCGCTGTGTCTATGGCATCATCATAATGCATCGACGAAATTAAAACAACTTGCTTATTCTTTTTAGCTTTGTATGATACCATTGTGATGCCCTCTTTGAAACCAAAAATAGAGCTACCAGTAGGCCTTGCTTTCATATCAATAAAAGTAGGAGGGCTTTCCTTCTTATTTTTTATAAAAGTGCCATGAGTAAAAGGGTAAGCCTATGATTTTGAAGAAGTTCAATGCACAGTGGTATTGAGGAAAACCAGTTGTCTACTGTCACGTTGCGTCCAGACTGAGAGAAATGGGTTGAATCATTCTCCCCACTACACTCTTGCCGGAATTGTCTACTCTAAAAGGGCCTTCTGGCTGTTGGCCTGCATATATTTCAAGATTTAAGGTATAAAATGACCTAGCACAACTCAATGAAAAAATTTTAACTCCATATCGGGCTGGTTTCGACTTGATGTATTGTCTAAATGCACAACCACCCGAAATGCCTCGAGCATTTCATCAACTGTTACAAATTCACTGACAACAAACGGCTTTTCACAGTTTTCCACAAATTGTCCAAAAAAGTCACGAATTGGAGCCAATCGGTCCAAAATCTTTCTTTCTTCCCTTGTATTGACATTGTCAAATCTCATAGCTCGAAGTAGAAAATTGAACCGAAAAAGAGACATAACTAGTGGAAAAAACTGAACACCTAGACCATTTCTTGTCCATAAATCCTCCAAATTTGTGTGTGACAATTTCATGGCACCAGACGTACAATATTGCAACTACGGCGTTTATCTCAGCAGGAGTTGTCGGTTTGCAGTTCCTCTCTCGTGTATACTTATCTTTCTTTTTTCTATATAAATATTAGTAGGGGAGGGCGGGGTACTTTGTCACAATTTTTACTTTTGATTTTTTCACCAAGTTTTGGTTTGTTTTTTAGCCAAATCAAATATGTTAATAAATAGTCCATACCTTTTTACAAGTTATGAGAAATTATCAGATTTCTAGTAAGTATCTAAGTATTTGATAATATTTTTTTTCCTAAGCACTTCAAGTGTGACAAAGTGCCCCATGGCAGGGTACTTTGTCACAAGGTATGGGGTACTTTGTCACATGTATTTTAAAGGGGAAGAACTTTAGCCACCAAAGTTTTAAAAATTTTGTTATTACCTTATTTATTTTATATGATTCATTTGTAATTCATTACATAATGACTAATAGACTACTGTATACTGTATAGGCATAAAGTATTAGAAGATTTACATTCTAATGATGTGAACAAGCTATTCATAGAAATGAGAACGTGTGATTATCACTAATGTAAATCCAAGAAAAGAAGAAGTTATAATAATTAATCATATAAATCAAACAACAAAATATAAACTAGTGAATTGCGATCATACAATGAAGAAACAATATTACTTAGTAACCTAGTTATACAGGCTTATTTACTTTGAAATTTTAATCATCTTTGTCTGCGTCACAATTTTCACAAACATAGAAGATGGAGGCACGTCCACATTTCTCGTGGGCCCAGTCTTTGCACTTTGTACATTGTATCCATACTTCATTAGGAGCACTTTCATCATATTTGTCTCCACAGACCAAACATAAGGCATCCTCTTCATCTGATGACTCCAAACAGAGGACAGCGGACTTTTTGTTGCGCTGTCCTTCAATTTTTATTTTTTTACTAGGCACAAATGTTTTAGTACACTTCTTACTATCTTCATACAGCCTCTTTTTAGCATTTCCTTTCTTTTTGGTTGCAAGGCGTTATTCTCATTTATCTAATGTGACAAAGTGCCCCAAACGGTTTGTGACAAAGTGCCCCGCGTGTATTTGTTTTGCTTCCGTGACGGTTTTACCAACTTAAAACTAACCTAACTTTAACAAATATACATTAATGTATAGCTAATAATCGTAAGAATAAGATAATATAATATTGACATACCTTGAATTGACTTTGGCAAAGTAATAAAATGTCAAACACCAACAAAAAACTTTACTTGGAGAGGCTAAAAACAATAAAATTCTCTCTGTTCCGTTAACTGACACACCACGTGTTTGACACTATCTGTACGGGGGGGTGGCAGCCTTGGGCAGCTTGGGATGGTAGTCAAATTTCCCTCCTCCATCCAAATTTCCCACAGTGGACCTTGTGACAAAGTACCCGTGTGACAAAGTACCCCGTCCTCCCCTATCTTATAAAATCTGAATAATCATATCATCTGTGAAAAAAACTTTCCACACATCCAAAGGATCTTTAGCAGTTTTATATGTATTGACCACATGACTCATCCTTATTCGTAAAACATTTCTATCTCTGAATGCTGTCTGACGTTCAAGTGGATTTAGGTCCCAAAGCGTGGTTTTGTCTTTGCTTTGATATGCTTTTTTCCCCATTTCTTCTCTTCGCAATTGAATTTTTTAGTCGTTCTAATAAAGGAATTTCTTCAATGTCATTTGAGTCATCAAATAAAAATATGTTTCTATCTTCTTCATGTTCAGATATCTCCTGGTCATCACTTTTTTGACCTAGTTCTTGTAAGATGCCATATCCGTCATCATCTTCTTCATCATTACCCAAGGGTTCTTCTTAAGGATCACTATCGAAAATTAGGCATCTTCCAAATGCACCAGTTGGCCTTTGAAGTTCTTGCTCTTCCCTCTCGACAATTAGTAATAGTGTATTCACACTACATTCTTCCTGTTCATTCATGATAAAAGAAATAATATATCTACATTTACACTATACACTATATTTACACACGTACTATGCACTAAAAACACTTCATATACAAAAAAACTATAATAACTATTAAATTTTAACTCACGCGAAATGTGGCACACGGAACTTTACTCCGAGGTTTTGGTAACGCGAGCGGTGGCAAACGGATAAACGCTCCGTGCTGTTACGCAAACGACTGATATACAGACGATAATGTGTAAGGGACGAAAATAGTATGACGGTCGTATTCCAGGAAAGAGGCTCGTGAGGTACACGGAGTTTGGTGACTGCGTACCGCAAGCTACAATAGTGGTTTACATTTTTTTTAAACACACGGAGGAAAACTACAGTTTTTTTGAAACCTCTTGGGGGATACGCCACTATCTTAAACTTTTTTTATTTTGATATTTTATTGGTTTTAATTTGATAGTATTTGACTAAATTAGAGGATTTCCGGCTAAAAATGGGTACTGAACAACAAAATATAGTATTTTTTTGTTTTCCAGTTTTTGAAGTATTTTTTTCTTTTTCAATATTAATATTTAAATAACTTTTTTATTTACTAACCAAATTGAAAGCCCTTGATATTACTTTGTTTATATGTAATGGAGAACATTTGTCTGTATAGTTACTAGGATACCTCAACAAACATTATTTCTGTAATTTATTTTCAAATCAATTAAGGGGATTCGCTACTGAAAATGCCATTTTTAAAACTATGCATGGTAATTGTTTTGAACCATTTTTATTTCATTACTAGTAAGTAAATTAAGACAAAAATATTGCATAAACGTATATATACGTGTTTATGTATACGGCAGCAAATTGTTTTGCTTTTTTTACATACTTTGTTAAATTTGATATTCCTCAGGAACTAATTGGCCAAATTTAATAATATAGGTACCATTTTGTAGAGGAATAAATGCTTTAAAGATTCTGGTAGATTTGTTGCCCTAAGTTATAAACTTTTTTTATAGTAGAGATTTTTTTTCAAAACAATTTAAAATTTTATAAGTTACAAAATAATTAAAAACCCTTGAACTAATATTATTATATACACAATTCTACCAGAATATTTAGAGTATATACCTAAGATTAGGTGGTAAAAATTTGAGCACTCTACTATTAGTACTTACAGAGTAATATCGATTTTAGTTTTCAAAATATAGAAATTTTGAACTTTTGGATAATGGGCGATGAACGACAAAAAGTAAATTTCACATGATATTCATGAAAATTGGGATATAAACATAGTAATTTTACAATAGTATATTATTTAATTATTCAAACAAATAAAATATTAGTTCTATTACATTTTTGAAATATAGTTAGGGCATTATACACACTTTTATATAGGCCTGTGTCATAAAGTTCTATTGTAAAACGTATGCCTTTTACAACTTCATAAGGAACTGTACTGAAAGATCTTCAGAATTCTCCTGCACCATAAGTAAGACCCTCTTCAGCAATTTTTCTTTCCTCTTCAACAATTAGTGCTTGTCTGAGCTTCCTTCTGTATTCAGAAAATTATTTTTCTTTCCTCATGTTAGCTGTGCGTAACCGTGTGCGATCAAACCTCCTTGCAATTTTAGCCGAATGTAGGCCTATGCCTGAACTAATGCCCGCTCTTGTTTGAAAGTCACAAACTGTACTAGTATAACCAGTATTATACTGACAAATTGCCTCACAAACACCAACTTCAAGTTTTCTTTTTGATGAAAACGTAGTCTTAGGGTTTTTTGTCCAAATAACACCGTGGAGGGCCTCATTTGCGTTTTGCGTCTTTCCTGACACACATCTCTTCAGTAAAGCATCTGAAGCCAGTCTTTGGCACAGTGGCATGATTTTTCCAAACACTTTATCTGTTATTGGAGTTTTAATCATTTGTTGATGAGATCCAGGTGTTTCATTTTTTGCCAGGGCTCGGTTATAGAAGCACCAAGAGGTTTCGCCCGTAGGACACTTTTTGTGATTGGGTTTCTGATCAGTTGAATTGCAGTGGGTAAGAGTTGCAAAAATTGCATTCTTCATGCCTTCCACATTCCCTAAGTTGCTTCTTATGGCATGTCCATAGTAGGTTGTAAGTTTATCAATCGTTGTTGCTTTTAGACTTCTGTGCTTTCTACCTCCGAGATGATCTCCTATAAGCAACCAAGTTCCTAAGACCTTTGCCTAACCTTTTCGCCACATAGTTTGTACATTCAACTTTATCTATTTGAACATCTCCGTAAGGTTTCACTGCACATAAATGTGAGTAGGTTTTTGAGTCTCCGTCAGCAACACGTGTTGTATAGCGAAAGCCATACCGTTGTGACCTTTGCCAAATTTGTTCTGCCGCAACTACTTCCATGTTGCCGGAGGACCCATCATAGTTTTTTAGGCATGCATTTTTTATGGGTTCTGTACCACTTGGTGAAAGCAGCAAAATCCTTGCCAAATTTGATTTTATTTCTTTCACAAATCCTGCAATGTTTAGACAAGACCTCAAAATCTATGACAAGCCCGGTTATGACCTCAACACAACACCCCACACCATTTTTAGAGGTAAATCCTCTCTTTTGTCAGCTTCCATCATAGCTAACTGTTATGTCAATTGGACCTTTTATATCTTGATCTAATGGAGAGAATACGCTTTTACGACTTCAGAATGTGCCTTTTTGAGTGTATTCTCAGCGGCTTCCATATAAATATCATGTAACTTAGTTATATGCTGCGTGTATGCCTTATTTATCATAGGTTTCATGTTCAAGTTCATACTAAACTGTTCTAGCCCTCTATGGCCTTTGCCCATTGATGAGAAAGCCTGTACCATTCTACGGTGGACATCATATGGTGCACGTGTAGACTCAGCCCTGCCGAACCGATCTTTATGACTTTTGGCTAATTGTGATGATTTGAAAACAACCACCTCTTGGCATGAGGAACATTTGACATCCAATAATGCTGCATAACCTTTGTAATTAGGCATACTCACTTTCAAGTCCTTATTGAAGCAAGAAGGACATGGTAACAACGATATGAATTTTGAAAGTAAGCCTACTTCAACTATCATGTAGCTAGGTGCAGTGTTATCGGTTTCAATGTGTGGCTGATAACTATTATATAATGCAAATCCAGTAGGTCTATCTAGCTCCTTATTAGGCCTATCTTCATCTGAAACATCTTCATCTGTAAGTAGTGTTTCACTAACCTGAGATTCCACAGGACAGTCAATTTCTAGGCTATCTCCTATACCAGTACTTTCTTTGTAACGCTTACTAATATTTTCCTTGTTCTGCATAATGAGACTTTTTCTCTTTTTTGAAACTCTACCCATCTTGAATGTTTATAAACTAAAACTGTATATTGTATACACAATCAACATATAAACTAAACAACACAACACTCAGGTTACCCTAGAATAACTATAAGTGAAGTTATGTGACTTATCAGCTGACTTCAAAAACAAAACATCTGTGGCATAACCAGATATATTCTCTTGGCTATATGATCATGAATTATTATGATTATCACAATGTACATTCTTTATGCATAATCTATTTATGTAATACTCTTTGAATTGAATTTATCGTATTAAAAAATCGGTTTTCTACAAAATTGTAAAAAAAATCATATTTTTTTATCAGCTACAAGTGTTAAAAAAAATTAAAAAAAAAGTTTTATATGCGTGGATATTATGTTTTATATATTTTTTCTTGTAGAGGATTTCTAAAGAATAAAAATTGACAATAAAAATTTTTTTGAAAAATTCCAACTTTTTGGCTGTTTTCAGTAGCGAATCCCCTTAATTTTGTTTCAAGAAATTTTAAGTTTTTTAAAGTATATTATTTATTTATACCAGTAAATATCATTTTATTGTAATGATTATACACACAAATGTGATTGCAGTGTAAAGAAGATGTGGTAAAAAGTTCAAACCAATAGGTACAGTACTAACAGATTTATTCAAACTTGAAGAGTCCAATACAAAAAGGATGATAGTCACATTAAGTTGATTTTTCAGGTCAACAGTTTTAGTGTTTTACTCTCCCATCATTACTTTAATAGTAATAGAATATTAGTATTCATAATTTATTATTTAAGCATTGTATATTAAGCATTAAAATTAGTAAATTAAAAGTTTATATCAACAGAAAAAATTTGGCAGGTCTGAAAAAAAGGAAAAATACAAAATAAACACAGCAAAAGGGATGAATGTCCTTAACTCAACTAACTAGGCTAATATTAACATTTTACAGTAAGTATCTAAGTAACGCTACAGTATAATAAAAACATATCTTATTATTCATTAGGAAGTCCAGCATAGAATTCCTTGGCTCTTGGACCACAAAACTGCTTTAGGTGCTGTAGATCATTGAACTTAGGCCTCGGCACAGGAATGAGTCCTGAGAAAAAATTTTATTTTAAGACATAAGCAGGCTTACTGTTTTTGTAATTAAGAATGGAACACACTAGGCATTAAATATTAAGGAGTAACACTAAATACTTTCCTCCAATAGTAGGCTAGCCTCCTAATAAGACACAAGAAATGTTCATTTATACTTAGCCTAAAGTAAATAAACTGGTTTAAATGCTGCAGGTCGTTGAACTTGAGCTTTTGCACAGGAATGAAGACATACAAAATAAATTGTATTAGAATAGAATAGAATATTTTTATTCAGCCAGTAATAACATTTCATTACAAATGCAATGGCACGTCAAGTTATTGATTAGTGCTATTAGGCTACAGTAATCATTTAATGTCTAATTTACATTACATTTAGCACAAAATCACTGTAAGACGTTGAAACATTGAACATTAAAACATGATTAATTAAAATACATTACTTTCCATTGATTTGTTGTAAACTCACTTAGACTATAAAATGGATGATTAAGTAAGAACTTATTGACTTTAATTTTAAACTTACTATAACTTAACTGTCTTATATGTAGTGGTAACTTTTTATACAAATTGAAAGACATAATTTTTGGGCTTTTATCACTCTTTGATAGCCGATGTTGTGGAACTTCTATCATGTTATTAGATTTTGTATTATAACTGTGAATTTCATTTCTAGTAGTAACAAGATCAGGATTAAGTTTGACATACAATAGACAGTGAAGAATGTACAGAGAATAAAAAGTTAAAATATTGAAGTGTTTAAAAATACCTGAACAATGTTCATATTTCCCAACTCCTGCAATTACTCTAAGAGCTTTTTTTTGTAACAGAAAAACTTCAATAGCCTGAGAAGATCCACCCCATGCAATAAGACCATACGCCAAATGGGCTTGAAATAAACCAAAGTAGGCCTGCCTGAGGCCATCCTGATCTAACTCACCACTAAGTCTTTTCAACGCATAAATGCTTTTACTTAGTTTGTTTTTTATGCCAATTATGTGCTGACTCCAACTGAGAGTTGGGTCTAGGGTTACTCCCAGAAATTTAGGATACTCAAGTTGTAACGCTGCTTTGTCTTTGAGGCCAAAAAGTACTGTAATTGTTTTGTCTTTATTTAGAACCAATTCGTTTGCAGTCATCCAATTTTGAATAGAATTTTGATTTAATTTAGAAACTGCCAATGCTTGACTGCGATTTGTATGTTGATTGATGATTGTGGTGTCGTCAGCATACAGGACGACCTCAGATGAAACACTAGCACCAACATCATTTGCCATTATTAAAAAAAGAAGTGGTCCTAACACTGAACCCTGCGGTACACCACAGGAAACCTCCAGACTGCCAGATTTTCTATTATTATAACTAACATACTGAATACGATTTTGTAGGTAAGATTTGAAGACAGACAGTGCAATGCCTTGAACCTTGTAAGACTTAAGCTTATCAAGCAGGAGTTTGTGTGAGACACAATCAAAGGCTTTGCTGAGGTCACAGAATGTGACCGCAGCAAAGTCCCTGTTCTCATAGCAGTCTAGAATCCTCTCGACAAGCCTAATTACAGCATGGGTTGTTGACAGCCCCCTTTAGAAACCGAATTGAGCACTTGTAAACAAACTATTTGATTTGAAATAAGACATTAGTTGTTTACCTATTACTAACTCCAGCACTTTTGACAAGATTGGTACTAAGGCAATGGGCCGATAGTTATTCAAATCGTCTTTTTTACATTTTTTATGGACAGGAAAAACTTTTGTGACCTTCAAAACATCTGGAAACCTACCCTGAACTAAGCATAAATTTATCAGAGTTGTCAAAGGTGAAATATAGCAATTTATTGTATCTTTTACTAACCTATTAGAGAGACCATAGTGATCTTTACTAATTTTTGGCGATAATGACTTACCACATCTAAAACATCTTTTTCTGATACAAAACAAAAACTAAAATATGGCCACTCTTGTAAATCTTCTAAAAATATGTTAACATATTGGGAGCTACTTAGGCCAACTCCTTGTCCCACATTATTGTTGATCAAGTTCCGCTTAGCCTCATTCGGAACATTTACAAAGAAATTATTATATTGATCAGGAGTGAACACAGTTGAGCATATTTTATTCTTACTACTACTTTTAGTACCATTCACTAATTCCCATAAAGCTCTAGTAGGGTTCCCAGATTTTTTTATTTTTTGTGTGTTTGCAATTTTTTTTTGCCTGACTAGAAGAAGAAGAAGAAGAAGAATTTATTTATTTTCTTGAATTTTAAATCTAAATTTACATTCTTTTGTACAAGAATTAATTGTGCATACTATCTTTTAATATTAAAATAAAACATCACTAATTTTTCTAGACTATTACAAAATAAAAGTCTTTACCTGTCAGGTCTGACCAAGAGAACTAAATGTGTAACTTTAAGATTAACATCAACAAACAATATATTTCAGTTATGTTACTATATACATTTACAACAACAAACAATTTAATAACAATAGCCTAGTAAACCATAAAATTTTAAAACTGATTACAACTCCATAACTATTTACATAAATCCAAGAAAATTTAGGGCCTCTAAGGTAATCCTGTTTAGAGGTTCCTACAAGATCAGTTAAATAATAATTTCCAGCGATCGGAGAAAATTGTAAATTAAAATAAGATCGGCTTTCAATAGCGTGCCTATCATTTTATATGTAATAAACAATATCCAAATAACATATTTATACACAGCCTAAACTGTACATAATTTAAAAAAAGAGTAGCTATATATAATATACACACATACACACACATACATACATACATACACACACATACATGAGCATGAACTTGCTCTTGTGCCCTCATTTAATACATTTTTAGGCGAAAATAAAATGAAAACATATCAAATATTACAAAATATACTTCTATAAATTTACTTGTACATAATTTTAAACAAGAGTAGCTATATATATACACACATACACACACACATACATACATACACACACATACATGAGCATGAACTTGCTCTTGTGCCCTCATTTAATACATTTTTAGGTGAAAATAAAATGAAAACATATAAAATATTACAAAATATACTTCTATAAATTTACTTGTACATAATTTTAAACAAGAGTAGCTATCTATATATATACACACATACACACACACATACATACATACACACATACATACATACACACATACATGAGCATGAACTTGCTCTTGTGCCCTCATTTAATACATTTTTAGGTGAAAATAAAATGAAAACATATCAAATATTACAAAATATACTTCTATAAATTTACTTCTGTAAAATATATAAATAAACTACTTCTGTATTAAAAGTAAAAAACTTATGTCTTCCCTTTCCAACAACCACTTTTTTAATCTAGACTGAAAAATTTGCTTGCTATTGGCAAGTTTAATTAAATCAGGTATTTTATTGAACATTCTTGGAGCAATAAAATTGAAAGTTCTTGTAAAATGAGCTAAATTAGGTTTTGGGACATTAAAACTTCTATTTGATCTAAGTTTTTCTCTGTAGGCATTATCATTTTGAGGTTTACTTCCACTCTTAGAATAGAATAGCTGTAATACCTTATAAACGTAAATATATTTAAGAGGTAGAACTTTTAAATCAACAAAAAGAGGATGTGAATGTTCAAATTTATTTTTGTTCAAAATTAGCCTCACCGCATATTTTTGTAGTATAAAAATTGGATTTAAAACAGTGTCATAAGTATTTCCCCACACTACTATCCCATACTCAATCCTACTATGAATTAATGCAAAATACAAGGTACGCAACAGGTCCTTATCAATTAAATTTTTCAAAAAATAAAAATACCTTAAGGTACTATTCAGTTTATTTTTCAACTTGATTAAATGAGTTTTCCATGAAACCTCACTATCTAAAAAGACACCTAAATACTTCAATTCATCGGTTCTTCCTATTAAAGTGCACTTATTTGTTACACATACACTATCCTGTTCCAGACAGTCAGCACATGTGTATTTGACTTGATCAAACTTATACTGAATTTTTTTAAGATTGAAAACAATAAACTTTGTTTTTTCTGCACTCAGCAGCATGTGATTTGCAGTAAACCACCACTGTAGAGAACATAAGTCATTTCTCATGTCTGATTCCACTGTTTCCCAGTCATTTTCTAAGTAGCACAAGGCCGTATCATCCGCAAAGGACGTTAATTTTCCTTTCAGTTGTGCACCACATAGATCATTGATGTAGATTATAAATAAGAGTGCCCCTAAAACTGACCCCTGAGGTACACCACTTTTTATTTCACACATTTCACTAAACTCTGTCCCTATCCTAACACATTGCCTCCTCCCTACAAGATAGCTCTCAAACCATTTATGAACATTTCCCCTTATACCACATTTATAAATTTTATCAAGCAAAATATCATGGTTGACCGTGTCAAAGGCCTTTTTAATATCTAAAAACAAACCACTTACACATTTCCCCTCATTTAATCCACTATGTACATCATTCATAAAATGTAATAATGCACTTTCTGTGTTAAGACCCGCCCTGAAACCAAATTGATTTTTACTAAAAAATTCTGTATTTTGAAAAAATTTTAATATTTTTAGTTTCATTAACTTTTCAATAATTTTTGAAAAACAAGATAACAGAGAAATTGGTCTAAAATTATTGCATTGGTTTTTTGAACCACTCTTGAAGACAGGTATAACAACAGCATCCTTGAGTTTTTTAGGAAATGTTCCACTTTCAAAACTAAAGTTAATTATATACAGCAGAACATCAATTATTTTCGATGCAATAGTCTTGACTAAATAAGTACTAATTCCATCAATACCTGCAGCTGTATTTGTTTTCAAAGAATTTATCGCTTGACACAGTTCCTGTGGCATCACTGGTTCAATAAAAACTGATCTCAACTGTGCATTAACGGGAAAATTATTTTTCATTGGCAGATTCAAGAAATTGCTATTTACTTTGCAGTTTAAATCAAGTTTATCGACCACCTCCAAAAAAAAGTTATTGAAAGTGTTTGCTATTTTGCTAGGCTCATTAATTATTTCATTGTTTAATTCAATACAAATTTGACCGAATTCACCCCTTACTTGTCCTGTTAAATTGTTTAATAATTTCCAAGTAGATTTTGAATCCCCCTTACATTTCTCAAATTTCCCCCTATAATATACCTCTTTACGAAGCTTGATATCATCCTGCAATTTATTCCTTAACTGTCTGTAAAAATTTCTTAGGATTACGTTCTTGGGATGTTTTTTAACTAATTTAAAAATGTGGTTTCTTTGCTTAATTTTCATGCATATGTAATCATTAATCCACGGTTTCAATTTTTTGTATTTTCCAATATTCTCTCTACATTCAACCCTACATTGCATAACAGCAGTTTCAAAAATTTGGAAGAAAGCATCGAAAGCAGACGACGCGTCATTGCTACTGTAAACAGCTGACCAGTCAGCGCCATCTAACAGATGTTCCAGCCGCCCGCAATCAGTGCGATAGCGCCGAGCAGAGGGGGGAGGAGGCGAGTCCACAGCGGCTCCCCTCCCTCCGCCCCCACCCACAACACTGACAACGACCTGCACCAGAGAATGATCAGATAAGCCCAAATGCTCCACAGTCGCATCCACCGATATAGCGTTCTTATTCGATATTCGGACAAAAACATGATCTATGCAGGTTGCGGAGTGCTCTGTCACTCTAGTCGGCTCCATCAATGCACACTCCAAACCATTCATTGCCAGTAAAGCATTATATTCGTCAGTTACAGAGCTACGCTTATCTAATTCTAAGATATTAATATTGACGTCTCCAATCCATAAAAAGTTCTTTATATGTTTAAAATGATGTTGAAATAAATTACTAATTTCATTAACAAACATATCAGCTGAGTAAAACTGCAACCTGTATAAGGCTAATATAGAAAATTTGTGTTCCATTATTTCGAATGAAAAAAGTAATAAATCGGCAGATTCGCATTTTAACTGTACAACATTTATATTCTCTATTGTATTCTTAATATAAACAGCAACACCTCCAGCTCTATGTAAGTCATTACATTTAGAAAACTGGCTATAGTTCGGTATTTTATATAAATTCACCTCATCAGAATTAATCCAAATTTCCGTTAAAATTATTATATCTGGTATCAAATTATGAGTAACCATCTCTGCTATGAATAAATCAAAGTTTGCTCTCAGGCTTCTAATATTTTGATTAATTATTCTAATTTCATTCACTATTTAAAAATAAATGCATAGCTAATATTTTTTAGATTTCCAACTGTTTTAACTTTAATGAAACAACAAAGCAACAAACTTTAAAAGCAAAACATGCTGTATTTACAATTTAGAAAAGTCAGCCTGACAGGTAACCTGTATAACTGGAGCCTGCTCTTCTTTTCGTAGGAAGATCCTCCCGCCTCGCACCCACAGGAACTTGAAGTTTTTCTCCCTCTTGACTTGCCTCGCCTGCGCAAACAGCCGCCTCCTCGCCGGAGACAAGGCCTCGTTTATGTAGACTGGGTGGTCCACTCCCAAGTTCATGTGTCTCGTAGAGAGGTGGGATGGATGGTGGGATATGGAATGTACAATGACATAGCTGAATGTTGAGCAATATTGTCCATTTACACACAGGCATTTCTAGGCATATCACAGGTGTTTCTAGGGTAGTATTATTGTTTGTAACGGTTGAATTTTCTATTTGTTATACCTAATATCTAGTAAAATTTGAACAAATAAAATACAAGTCAAAGTAATTATAAACTACTGTTAGCAACATCTCACAGCCCCACCAAGCACTGACTATTTTCAAAGCCAGAGGTTTAGATATTTATTAATGTGAGAAACAACACTCAAAACTTATTTAGAAAACTTTGTTGACCTCGAAACCTCTCTCCTCCGAATCTTAACCCACCTTGTGCTTGTGCCGAATCTAACCTTGTGCTTGTACGTTGACTTAACCTCAACATTTTTTTATAAGTTATACACTAATAAAAGGTTTTGGCTAATGCAAATATATAAATTACACATAAATTTAAATACATACATTTTGTATTATCAGTAAGTTAGTCAGAAAATAATGGTTTACTTACAAAAAATTCTGTATTGTTCCCATTTTTGAAATTATCTTCTGATCTGTCCAGGGTTCTAATCTTCATAAAATCTTGCTATCACAAATACTATTTACACAAAAAACACTATTTACACTAACATTTATCTATAGCTTCTTTCTGTCTTCATGCATGGAAACCATTCATGCACTCCGGGCATAAAGGTACATTACACTTCTCACAAAAATATCGGGTACGTTTGGTACAATGCTTGTACCGGCATCTTAGAGCATTTTCTAAATCCTTTTTTTCTAAATTAGTGTCCACTTCCATCTAATCGTAGGTCATTGCGACAACCTTGGCGAGCTCTTTTCTTCATAAAGAATTCCTCTTTCTCTGTAGATGGCGACCTTTCCTTTTTTTCGATTTTAAAGTTTCAAAAATTGCCCGGCATAAGTCTAGTTTGAAGTCTACTAAATGCATTTTACTTTCTTCTACATTCTTGAACACTAACCAAGCATTTACTATTGATACATTTAAAATATGGAAAACAATTCTTAAATAAAACTTTTTATTTTTGAAGGCGTGAGGGTAGTGAGCGACCATTCGGTCTGACATGTCCACACCCCCCATGAATTTATTATAAATTGAAACACTGAAAGGACGAGGAATTTGGATGGTTTGTTTTGAAGTATGGTCGTACTGTTCAGCAGTGTCTGTTGGTTCTTTACCTGCAAAAGTCGATATCATATGTACCGGTTGGTTGTCGATCCATCGAGTCACTGTAATGTTGTCACTGGATGTTGTAACAGAAGATGAGCCTCTACCAGTCTTAGATAGTTCTTTTGCACTAAGTAGGTGTCATTTGCTCCTCTCATGCGGTTAGTCCTCAACGTACCGACTACATAAATATCCTTTTCTTTCAGCTCCATTAGTAGGGGATATGTCGTAAATAAATTATCTAAAAACAGCTTGTGATTGAGGCCTTCCAAACCTCGGCAAAGCCTAATTACGGCATCTGCAGTTGGACCCAATGGAGATGGATCAATGTTGTTTTTTGATCCTTGATACATCTCAAATCGAGATACATATCCATCTGCACTTGCAATCACCCAAGCCTTGAAGCCCCATTTTTTGGGTTTACCTTTTAAATATTGTTTGGCCCTACTACGGCCATTGAAAGGAATGAGCATTTCATCGAATGCAAAGTGTTCAGTCAGTGAAGATACATACAGTAGAGAATGTTTCATTTAGCTGTGTGATGACTGGGCAAATTTTTATGAAAATGTCTTTGTTGTCCTCGGGTATTGAATCATTGTCTATAAAATGAATATATTTCTTTAGTTTTTCAAATCTTTTCAGGGGCATGGCATCTGCAATTATAGGTAATCTCTCTAAATCGTTTGAAGTCCAATACATCCGGTAACTTGGAAATCTAAAAATTGTCATAAGGATATTCGAGGATAAGAAAAGTAATATTTCTTGACCTGAAGTAGTAAATGAATGATCTCCCTGTTGTATTGCATATCTTGTAGTTTCTTTAGCAATAGTATCGAGTAGTGTGTCGGGAAAAAGATTTTGAAAATAATATAGAGGTGTTTTAGGTTTTGTTGTTTCCATAAGGTTATATGCAAGAACACCTTTGAATTCAGGTATATTATTAGTAAAACTGTTGTCTTTATTCACAATCCACTGAGTTATTGGCGGTTTGTTTGGCCGAGTGGTTTTTACAGATGTAGAGGAAACTATTGGTTTTTTAGGCTTTACTATTCCTATTCTTTTATTTGAATCGCTTCCTACTGTTTTCTTTGCCTTTGTGTTAGTCCTGACTCTAACTTTTGGGTCTGTCTTACTTTTAGTTTCCGAAGACTTACTGCCAAATTGGTTTGTGTTTGAAACTGTTACAACTCGTCTTTTACGTCTGGGAGAATTACTTAGGTTCAAATTGGGATCTTTTTTAGCATGACCTGTCATTACGATAGGTTTAGTAGGCCTACTAGATAAAACTGGGTTTATTATGTCTACATTGGTTTCAAGACTTGTACTTGGTAGACCTATGGGTTCATGTAGGCCTACAAGTTGGTTTTGTTCTGTAATTACACTATCACTTATTTTACTCACCGTATCAATGACTTGTTCCAAAACTGAATTAGGCCTAGCATCTAAAGAAAGTGGTTCTTGCCCTTGAGTCAAATCTAAGTTAGGCATAACCTCCAAATCTAAACCGAGGTCTAAACTTTCATTCAATATGTTGGCATTAATTGAGAGATTTATTACCTTGTCTAATTCTGGATCAATTGTATTTATTTCGTATTTGCCTACCTCATTGAGAAAACTATAGTCAGAAACACCAGTATCACATAAAGCACCATCCTCAAAATCACTTTCCTCGTCCGTAATAATATCAATATCAGAAGTATTAGGGTCATTCAAGTCATTCAGAATAGAAAAAATAGCATCTGGTTCTGACCGTAAATTATTTTGTTCATCCATAATGTAAAATAAACATCACTACACACTTACACAGACAAATAACTCAGATCATAACCTCTCAAACAACAACAATCGTCTGCTGGTTACTAAACAGTAATAATGAGGTTATTTACCTTTGTGATCCGTCAAGTAATCCAACATTTGTAGCTTAGCTACGCGCGTTTCAACCTGTCATCTTGCAGGTCATCTTCAGGCTGAATGTGAAACTAAAATAAAACTACATTTTTCATTGGTGAACACTTATCGCCGTGAAGGTCGTCAAAGTTAAAAACGAATGAATAAAACACAAATTAAAAACGAATAAATAAAACACAAAACATGAAGACACGAACTCGAACATCGGACATAAACTGTCTGTCCTTGGCCAAGGTAGTACCAGCCGTACCGACACGCACAGAAGTTGGAGCGTTACTGTAGGGGCGTGTGTGGTGACTGGTGGGGTCTTGGTCAGCTGATGTTATCAATGCTTCTGTGACGTGTGTGTCCTTGACATCTGCCATCTGAATCCATGATACCTATAGCGGTGTTGTAAATTAAATTCGATGTGAAGGAAACTTGTTGATTTAGAACGTTGTTTGGTTCGGTTTTTATTGCCTTGTAAATTTGAAATTCTTCTAAGAAGTTTAGGAACCGACCTTTCTTGCATACATTGAGAACCTTTAAGTTATTTTGGAAGTCTGTATAATTATGGTTGTTGTCAATAAGGTGAGAGGCGAAGGCTGATTTAGTTTGTGACTGTTTGATGGATCTGGCCGGTAAATGCTCTTTAAAACGTTTTTTAAATGATCTGGTTGTTTGACCAATATAATATTTTAGACAGTCGTCACAAGACAATCTGTATACAGTACTCCTGTAGTGTCTTCAATAGGTTTTTTCTCAGTTGGGCGGGGTTTCAACATGATCTATATATTCTTAAATCACATTGAAAACTCTAACCTCTGGTCCGATGAAAATAAGTTCAGATCTAAAATAGTATTTTACTGTCGTTATGTGGACGACTCTTTTGTCATATTCAATGGGAGTGATAGACAACTAAAAATGTTTAGTAATTATTTGAACAAAATTCACACGAATATCAAATTCACTTTGGAAATTGATGACAATAGTTTGTTGAATTATCTGGACCTGACAGTTTTTAAAGTTAACAACAATTTAAATTTCAAAATATATAGAAAAACCTACAAATGTTGGATTACTTGACGGATCACAAAGGTAAATAACCTACTATATAGTATTAATTCAGTAATCCGGAGGCCTAAACATGAAAGTAATAATGACTTTAAATGGCCTTTGGCACATGTGTGCCATAGAGTACAAACCGGCAATTTACTACATTTGGGCACCGGCACAAGTGTGTACGTTTGAAATTTAGTTATTACTGAATATACAACGGTTATTTGTAAAATTTGAGGTTTTATTTCAAAAATAGAAAGTACAGTAAACTTTGAAAAAAAAACTGGAAGTCTTAAGACCTAAATTTCATTGCATAAATAAATGTTAAACTTTCTCAATGTAGGTTGGGCTACGTAGCCAGCTGGTTCCGGAAAAAAAGTATTAAAATCTGCTCTGACGAATAGAATAAAATCTAGAGGCAGGTTAACCAACTAAACAGATATTAATGGCATCAACTGTGCCAGTGAGCATATATTACTCTCGAAATTCTTGTTTTCATTGTAAAATAACTTAATGTCCACAAGTGTCCCAGTGTCCTGCAAGAGGTTAAGTAATCTATACTGATCTTTCAATCTATTTACATTTTTCGGCTCGGACTTAGCTAGGAAATACAGAAAATCTAGCCTACATTTTAAAAGCATTAATTCAGTTGTATACCAACTTGATATAGGCCTAGATGCAACCAATTGTTGGCTCTTGTCACTTACACAAGACTTAAATGATTTGATTTTGACTTGTTTGATAAAACTTAAATTATAATAAAATCGTAAAATGCTTAAAAATACTTCAAAATTTACATTTACATCATGTGATATAAAAACATCTGACCAGTTTTCTTTTCTTAAATAAAATTTAAACATGTTAATGGTATTGACATTAATTTTAGTCTGAGTCTTAAAACTAGTTTCATGGCTATTGTTTGGTATAGGATCAGGAACTGTACAGAATAAATTGGAGTAAGGTAAACTGAAGAAGAGTCCCAAATGATCGCTAACATGGTAATTTCTCACTTCCGCTT
>JAQJVL010001985.1:0-130981 GCA_035578905.1 Stictocephala bisonia
ACTAAACTAAATAAAAAATTTTTTCCCACTGCACTAAACTACAACAAATTTATTTTTCCCACTGCACTAAACTACAACTAATATATTTCCACTGCAAAAAAATTCAACTAATATATTTCCCTGCACTAAATAAACAAATTTTTTTTCCCACTGCACTAAACTACAACAAATATATTTCCCGCACTAAATTAGGTCTTTAACAACCCAAAATGGCCCCCTTTTAAAAGGAAGTTGTTTCAGGAAAGGGTTAAAGTACTTGAAACTGATATTTTTATACGGCTTCATGCGTGACTTTTTGACCACCCTGAACAGTTTTTTATTGATAGAAGAGTAAGTTTATTTGAATTAAAAACAAATAAGTATTTTATTTTTTTTAAATATTTTTTAAATTTAAAAAGATATTTTTACCATCAGTTACCATCAAAATAATCTTAAATAATGATTATTACTACATCACGAAAATTTAATTGAAAAGAACATTGTAATTGAAATAGTCATTGCATTTGCTAAGAGATAAAAAAAATATTGAATAAATAATGTTAATTTTTTTTTTCAAAAAAAGGGAAAAGGCCCAACCCCCTTTAAACCTTACTCTGCCCTTTCCCCTCATGTATGATCTGGCGAGGAACTTATTCAGACAAAAAGGGGGGGTCAAACCAGTACGTAAAAAGGTGAATATTACGTAAATCTTCCAGGCTAGGCCGGATTCAAACCAGCGCTATCTCAAACCCCAAGCTCAAAGTCCGAGCCAGACAAGTCGGCCACCGGCTCGCCCAATAGGGTTTTTGTATTTAAATGTTCTAAATGTACAAAATCACACCACAGTATTATTAGCCGGGAAAGTGAATTAAATGAAAATTTTTTTCCACCAAAAGAGAAGTTTTTTAAGAAAAAAAAAACCAATTTTCATAAAAAAATTCGGAGTTATACTAGAGCCCGTTTTCCCGGGGAGGGTTTGGTAACCTATTGATCTGAGTTCCCAGGAGGTGGTCCCCTCTAAGCCGGTTCCCGGGGGTGGGGTCCCTCTTAGAATCTGGTTCCAGGTGGGGTCAACTCTAGGTTTTTGTTCCCAGGGTGGTGGTAACTTCTAGAGCGAGTTCCGGGGTGGGGGGTACCTCTAGTGCCCGAGTTCCCAGGGTGGTGATCACCTTAGAGCGATTTCCCAGAATGGGGTCACCTCTGAATTGAGTTCCCGGATGGTGGCACCTTTAAGTTGAGTTCCCATATTTGGTCACCTCTAGACCCTGAGGCCCCAGGGGGGGGTTTACCTCTAGAGCCTAGTTCCCAGTGTGGTGGTCCCCCTCTAGAGCCTGGGGTTCCTGATGGGGGTCCCTCTAGAGCCGATTTCCCCGGGTGGTGGTCACCTCTAGAGTCTGAGTTTCCAGGGTGGTGGTCACCTCTGTGCCTGGTTCCCCAGGGTGATGGTAATCTCTGAATCTGAGTTCCCATTTGGTGGTCACCTCAAGGCCTGATTTCCCAGGATGGTGGTACCCTCTAGAGTCTGAGGCCCCAGGGTGGTGGTACTTCAAGATATGACTTCAGCAGCTGTCCTGGTGGATGAAACATGGTTTTTCTAAAAAGCTGAAAGCTGAAATATTGCGCTAACACCCTTTTTCTTTTGAAGAAAAATTTCCTTAGGCAGCATTTGACCCTTGATGAATATTTCCCATTGTTGCCTACCACGAGGTCTTTTTGTAGCATATTTGCCTATGTTTAATGTTTTTAATATTTACAAACATGGGATGATTAAAATTTATCGTTAATTTTACAAACCCCTACCTTTTAGAGTAGCCTTTTTTTAAAAATAAATGAACTTTGGTTTGTGTAGACTTAAAACTTAAAACTGTTAATTGCTTTATAGAAAAACTTTCTTATCCCCACATAATTGTTGTGGATAAGGTGGTCACACCCCAAAATTTCAATTGAATTGGCTTTAATTTTTAATTTTCACATCATGAACATTGGAAATTTTTAGTTGAAGACTGTCAGCTCATCGTGTATACCAGCTTAGTAAAATTTATACAGTTTTAAAAATTTTTAAAGTGTGTATGTAACCCACTCTTAGCTTGGTTTAATTTTTACGATGAACTCGTACGATTTAACTATAAAAAAGTAAATTTTTGTAATTTTATAAACTATTTACATGTAAATATTTTGTCTTTTGGTTCATGGTAACTTAAGTACCGTGTAAACACCCTAACCAAACGTACTTTAAACTGTATTAACATTATACTCTACTACTTAACTAGATTTTGAGGCGATAATTAGTATGGATTGCAAAATACTATTTTTTTTTTTTTATTCACGTTATGTTTTTACCTAACTAGGCTTTCATGAATCTAATTACTTTTGGAAAAAGGGGGAAATAAATTTATTTTCATAAAAAAACAGTCAATATTTGGGTTTAATAGAAATGTTTGGTCCCTTGTTACTGCCGTAGTAATTTTTCAACATCGGACTAAATAAAATAGTTTTTGATAACTTTTAGAAAATTTCAATGAACCTTACTCTCAAAACAGCCCCAAAAACTCATTTTACATTATTGGGAAAGGAATTCTAAAAAACGTTACAATTTTTTTGACAAAACAAAATAAAAGCCACTTAATTGAATCAAAGTTGGACTCATTTTGTGTTTACCCCTTTAAACAACAAAATGTTACCGTATTTTTCATATCTGTTCTTTAAAGCAAAAAAAATTTGAAAGATATAAAGTTAATATGCAAGTACCACAAAAGGGGTTTTCTCCGTCAGCCTTTAAAAAAAATTGAGTTAAAGCTGAGAGGGTTTAAAAAGAAAGACACTCGAGTGTTGAATTTGAAAATATGAGTTGCTTTTGTGTCCTTATCCACCTTACTATTTTTTTTATTTCCCAAACCAAGAAGCACCCAAAATAACACAAAAATAAAATAATATCCGATAATTTGAACATAGCGAAAAGTATCAAACGTATCTCGTTTAAATTTAGTACCCCGTAACCCCTATAATTCACTTTTTAAATTTTGACAAAAAAAAAAAAACCTTTCCGTACCTTTATTTGAACTCACCCATTACAAAATCATAAACAAATCAAAAAATAAAAAATTTCTAATCACGTGATGAAAATTTTATTTTTTGGGCCTTTACCAACATTTTTAGAAATTCGTAAATTTAGGCGGCCGGTATCACCGTAAAATTTTCTCTGAATACCACGGAGGGCCTCAAAGCATGGGGCCCAAATGTTTGGGGAATAAATATTTAAAAAACCATGACAGTTCCGGAAGCTTTTTGCTTTTTGTAGCAAAACCATAAAACTTAAAATTTTTTGAATAGTGTTATGTATTTAGTATTTCAATCAAAAACTCCCCTTTCCCCCGTATAAATCATTCAAATTTTTCTGTTTTAAAAAAAATGTATTAACAATTTTTTTTAAATTTCAACATCAACACACCCCATAACAAACCATTTCAAATAACGATAGATCTAGAAATAATTTAAGAAAAAATTAAAGATAAGGCAAAAAACAAAAAGCATTTTTTGACACATTTTTTTACTCTCGACGGGTTTTTTCTCTACAGTACAGTGACAGCCCTAGAGACATGTACCCTGAGTTTTTCATATTCCTTATTTTCATTCCCCCTTTACTGGGAACATCCCCTAACTTTTATGTTTCGAACATACCTTAGGTTTTAGAAAACGTCATTCTTGTGCATTCAATTATATTAGTTTGAGACAGGTATCAGATGAGTACTCGTTTCCATATCAGTAGTGTAGTTATGAGACGGTATCAATGGTACTTTCCGTGACATGTGTGTAGTTTTGAGACGGTTCAGTTGGTACTCGTTTCCGTATTTGTGTGTAGTTTAGACAGGTATCAATGAGTACTCGTTTCCCTTTAAAAGTGCGTATTTTTGAGACAGGTATCGTTAGTACTTGTTCCGTCATCATGTAGTGTATTATGGGGACGGTATCGTGAGTATCGTTCCCTCATCAAGTGTGTGTTATTGCAAAATTACAAAGTTTTCATATCTTTTTAAAGTTTAGGGGATTTTTTTTAAAATTAGTGAGTGCATTATACAGTGATAGAAGTTATTTATTTTAACGGTTTATTATAAAAGTTTACTAATTGGTACCAAAAACCCCATAAAACTTCAAAATTTTTTTTGATAAATTTTTTAAATTTGATGCTTTCAGCAAGCGATTTTTCCCTTTAAGTCAAACAGTTACTATTTTTTAAAATAATAATATTGTTGTTAATAGAAAAAAATTTTTGTGTGTACATAATTTTAAAAGTTTTGGGAAAAAACGGAAAAAAAGGACCTGTCGTTTTATGTACGGAATCAGAAAAATTTGTTTAAATACTTTTTTTAAAATCATAATAATCAATGGATGAAGGGTTTCATATCAAATGTTTTGTAATATTCACTTTTTTTTCATTTTGTTTTACTTTTTGACTTGGTTTTCTTTTCTTTGTTGCCATTTCTATTATTGTCCCCCGAGTGAAATGACATTTATTTGTAGGGGGGATCTTTTTCCCTTAATTCATCATACTTTTTTTTGTTTTCCTTTCTTTTCCCCCATTTCAAAACAGTAGAGTCTTGTTATATGCAGATGTATGAAAATTTTTAGAAAAAAATTGTTTAACTGACTGCAAACTGCTTCAAGAAGACTTTGGTCGTTTTGGGTGTTTGGAGTCAAACAGGACAAAATTTTTTAAGCGGAAAAGGTGTGGTGGTGAGGTACACGAAGAACACTAACTTTATTAAATTTGATTATTTTATTGGGGCCCAAAAGTTTTTTTGGTTCAAGTATATTTAAAGACCTTGGTGGCTTTTTGATGAGAAGTTTTCTTTTCAAATCATATTATTGAAACTTGCAAGGCGCCCATAAAACTTTCGGATTTGTAAGAAGATCAAACTATGTTTTTCGAAATATAACAACTTTAAAATTATTATACTATTCTTTGATCAGATCAAGACTTGAGTTTGGCTTCATCATCTGGAACCCATTTTATAAGTATTTGTTGGATATGATAGAGCAAGTTCAAATTAAGTTTTTAAGATTTTTGTATTTTAAAGCTTTTGGCGTTTATACTTATCTTGTATCGTACTCAGAATTATTGACTTTGTTTGAAATTGATAGTTTACGTAAGCGGCGTTCTGTTGGATGTTTATGTTTTCTACACAAATTAATCAGCGGAAAGGTTGATTGCAGTCAATTACTTGCCCGGCTTAACTTTTTTGTACCCCGCCCTTCAGCGAGAACTAGATCTTTGTTCTGCTCTTACTTTGCCAATTCGTCTTTGGGAATGCAATCCCCTCTAAATGTAATGATGCAACTGCATAACGGTCTCCCCCAAAGTGTGGATGTTCTGTCATTGAACTTGGCTTCTTTCTGCACACAAGTTAAGCATTATGTTAATGACCTCTAATTTATATTACTCTTGTACCTATTATTGTATATAAATTATATTGTGCATGTTGGTAATATTAGTATTTATATATTTATCCACATTTATAGTGTTGCTTAAATTAGATTGTCATGTGGCATTTTGATAAATTTGTAGATATATATATTTTTTTAAGTTAAGTTATTTTTGTACGATTTTGTTTCATAATTGATACTTTTGTTAGTTGGTTAATAGTTTTACGTGTTCCTTGTTGTTTGTTATTCATATAATTTATTGCTTGTTAATTATTGATTATTTAATTTTTTTATACTTATTTATTCTTGTTGCTGTTATTTGTTCACTATAAAGTTTTTTTCTCTTCATGTTAATTATATAATTATACTTGTAAAATGGAATCACTATAATATATACTGTAGTAATTTATTTTTATATATATTTATAGCTACATAACACGTTAATTATTTATATGATAAATTATTTTGTTCACTGGACTCTGGACACAAGTTTAATTATTTGCATGTTTATTTATATTATTTAGGATTAATGCTATTTTGTAATTGGCATATAAAGCTGTAAGAAGCATTTCATTTAATGAAGAATTTAAGAATAACTATTTGATTGCTCTAAAAACCATTCCCTGATCACTTTTACGTCCACTTTGGTATTCCTTATCCGCTACGAATCCGACATCGCTTGCCTTACCGTATCGCTTTCCAAGAACTTACGGAGAGCGCATTCGGTGATAAGCCAATCATTGGATTTACCAGTTTGTGATCAACTTTAGTAGCCAACTAACCTAAAACTGACCTAACCTAACCGTAATTGCAATAGAAAAAGTAGTGGTAGTGAATAAACGGAAAAGGTCCGATAAATGTTTTTCGTTGGTATCGATCAGTAATGCATTTAAAACTACAATACCACTAGTTATGTATTATTGACTTAGACATTTATTATCATTAGCTTAAAATGTTAGATCAATTGACTGATTAATAACATCAATACGTCCCTATCAATGTGATGTTGAATGACTGATATCTTAATTCCTTCCCTATTGATGTGATCTTGGGTTACTGATTTCTTCATTTATTCCATATTAATATGATATTGAGTAACTGATTACGTCATTCCTGGCCTATCAATGTGATATTGAGTGAGTGTTGCTGTCATTTTTTTCCTATCACTGTGGTAAAAAGTAACTCGTGCCTGCATTCCCACCTTATAAATTAATATCATTTGGCTCGTGCTATTATTCCTACATTTTAAAACTCCTCTAAAATGCAATGTTACTGTCTTGATTTCTACTGTAACTAAAAATAATAACGTGTCACATTTGAGGCGTTAAAATCAGTTTTTATACTAATTGTTATAAATTCAAAACCTATAGTAAACAAATGTATGTTACAAGAATACTTGATTGTATTGTTATATGGTTAGCACTTGGATTCTATTTATGGACGCTAATCAATGGACAATAAATAAGGAGAAATGGACAATCTTCACAGTTTAACATGAGTTGATATTTTATAAGCCTATGTGTTAACGGAGAAACCAGATACCCATTCGCCCAGCCATACACGTACAGTGGTAGTAACCCACCCATACACGTACTTTGGTGTAACCCACCCGCTCACCCATACACGAATAGTGGTATAGTTTGTATGATAGAACCTGTCTCCTGGACCCTCGGCTACTGGGACTGGCCGGAGACATCCCCCCCCCGCACTAGCAGCCCGCTGCGGCTGTTTCCTTAATGAGTCACTTACATGGCATCCCCACTAGGAGAACTAAGCTTTTTTCCGGATCATAATTTTTAATGTTGTTATCAAATATTTGAAAGGTACATAAAAAATAAGATTAACGATGTAAAAGTCGATAAAAAATAGAACAATATTGAGGTGGTCTGTTTATTGGTATAGTAACGTGTAGTTGGTTTTGTGTAACGATATGACGATTAAATTACATTGGAATTGACAACAATTCTGATAAAATAATTTTTTAAACTGAGCTTATAAAAGATTACTTATAAACAATTATTACTTATAAAGAGCTTATAAACAATCCAGTTTCATGAGAAAATCTGTATTTTGCGGTTATAACGGTACTACCACTTGGAACATTGGACTTTCACAGCGGAGAGTCGCGACTCATGGTAGCTTAATCTATTTCTGAAAAATGCTTAATCAACTGCTTATGAGTTTCTAGGGGTGAGGGCAGTTTTGCAGTTCAAAGTGAGTGTTGGTCACAGTAACTATCGTGGTAAATTAAAATAGCCACTGTGTTGTTCATTTATTTTTTTAGTTAGCGAATTTTTAAATTAAGCATTTCTTCAATTGAGTTAACTATTGCATATTTTTTTGCTATTATCTTTTGTTATGTGACTTATTTGTGTGTTAGTGTTTTTTGTTTACTTTTATTTTTGTGAATATGCCTCCATCAAGTGAAAATCGTGCTGGGACAGCATACAATTCTCAGGCAAGAACGATTATTGCATCTGTTTTGCAATACTTCGAATGGGAACGTGACAACAAGGGACCGTTATTAGATCTTAAAAAGGTGTCCTGAAAGAGTGTCTGCAGCTTGCAATATTTCCACCAGAACTTTGAGCCCCATAAGATTTCAGTTAAAACAATCAATGGAAGATGAAGCCTCCTCAGCGAGCAACATGAATTTGAAGAAGTGGACCAAAGCCTACCTTCTAACGAAAATCCGACCGTTTTCTGTATGTTATGATACGAAGTGTAAGAAACAACCAATCCTAGGGCATATTATGTTCCTAAGCTGTGCACACCGAAGAGGAAAAAGCCTTTTAAATCGATAACATGAGCTGTATGATTTCAAAAAATTGCAATCAGAAACCATATTACGTCGAACCAGAAACCAGACGTCGTAAAACAAGCTTACGTAAAGCTGATTTGTTTCATTGCCTGCATACAGACGTTGGCGAGGGTTTAAAAAAGATTGGGTTCAATGGAAAACTAGACAATAGAAAAATATTAATGGGAAAACCATCAGTAGCTCTTGCCAGATGCCGGTTTTTAGAAAAATTCGAGATATAGACTTCAAAGAAGTGCATTTTTTTAGATGAAACCTGGATTAATGTCGAACACTACGAAAAGACTCCTGGATGGACTGATGACACCATAATGTGTTCTGTAAATGCTCCGATTAGGAAAAGGCAAGCGATTAATAATTTGTCATGCTGGGGGATTCCACGGATGATAAAATCACCACCGCTAATTATTCACTATCTAAAAAAACAGTGGATTACATGAAGAGATGAACCACGAAGTATTTGAAGGTTGGTTTTTTGAAGTGCTGCTCAAATCATTCCGGCTGGTTCAACTATTTTGATGGATAATGCATCATACCACTCTCGAATAGCAATAAAGTGCCAACAACGGCCTCAAGAAGCAAGTGTGAACAATGGACAGAAGGACTGAAAACGCGCCAATAACTCCTTCTCTCCCTGACTTGCGGAAGCCCGAGTTATATAACCTGACTAAAGCTACACAAGCCTCAAGATCACAAGTTACGAAGACCGACTCAAGAAAGCCTCTCAGTCTTGGGTTCAAAGTCGTACGACTTCCACCCATACCGCTGCAACTACAATCCGATTTGAACCTCGTATGGGCAATCTGAAAACGGTTTGTTGCTGCACGAAACACCACCTTCAAGCTGAACGATACTCAAAATTTGTTCATGGAAGCAGTGTGAACTCTTTCATCCCGGATAACTGGAGATATTGTGTACAGCACGTCGAAAAAGAAATTGAGGCCGATTGGAAAGAAGAAGGACTTGATGACATTAGTGTCCAAGAATTAATTATTACTTTGGCACCTGGTGACTCGGATGACAGTGATATCGACAGTGATGACGATCCGACTTGGGAGTGTCACCTCTGGTGTAATCAGGTATGAACAGATTTTTTCAAAAGTTATGAGGACCTAAAGGTTGAAAAATTTAGGTTTTCCTAACTTTCCCAAGCTAGAAAAATGTATATATTTATATGTATGAAAAAAATAAATCAAAACCATTAGTATCCTTTATGATTTTGAAAAGAGGGCGGAAAAACTATTAAATCAGTATCTTGAATTATTATCTTGATTAAGACATTCGCTCATCTACACTCATCACACTCATTCGAAATCCATATTCGCCCATATCTTGACGATCGGCGTCTTATTAATAAATAAAATAAATAAAAATAAATAAGTGGTTGTGAAGAAATTAAACTTTTATTATTTACAATAATTCCCTAAGTAACATAACATTTTATGTTTTGATAAACTCACTACCGTATGCACGTTGTCCTATGCTTTTCTTACGGGAAATTGGTAAAATTTTTATTACCTGTTCTATTTACTAACATTTGGTACATGGGTTCTTAATAATCTTATTAAGTAATTATTTTCGCATCGATGCCCCCCTATTCGCAGCAAACTTGTAAAATCTACATTATGTATATTTTAAATTTTCTTATGTAAGTTTGTATAATATTCATTGTTATTATGTAAATATTGTGCCTTTGTAATTATTACTTAAGATATGTATATCACTAACATTTGGATAAAATTTGGTACATGAGCTCTTAATAATCTTATTAAGTAATTATTTTCGTATCGATGCCCTATTCGTAGCAAACTTGTAAAATCTACATTATGTATATTTCAAAATTTGCTTATGTAAGTTTGTATAGTATTCATTGTTATTATGTAAATATTGTCCCTATTATTGTGCCTTTGTCATTATTATTTAAGATATGTATATGATGTGCTTTTGGATTATTTTGTTAAAGTTCATGTGAAAAGTGAAAGTTGTAAAATATTGATTGAATTATAAATATAATGTGCCTAAAAGTAGGAATAGTCTTATTTTTCAAATCCTTGTCAATTATTATATTCACATTGGTAAAATGGCCTATGATATTAATGTTTACTCAATAACGCAGTGTTTGGCTTTATTATTCTAACTCAGTATACTTGCAATAATTTACTTCTCAGAAATACTTTAGCCACCATGAGTCAGACTTCCACTGCAAAAGTCCAATGTTCCAAGTGTTGGTACCGTAGATTTTTCTCGTGAAACTCCATTGTTACTTCTAACCCATGTTACTCATAAGCTTATTTAAAAAATTATTTTATTAGAATTGTTGTCAATCTCCCAATGTAATTTAATCGTCATATCGTTACACAAAACCAACTATATTGTTCACTATACAAACTAAACAAACCACCTCAATATTGTTCAATTTTTATCGAGTTTTATATATCGTTAATCTTATTTTTTTTATGTACTTTCTAAATATTTGAAAAAAATTTAAAATTGTGATCCAGGAAAAAAGTTAGTTCACCTAGTAGGGGATGCCAGTAAGTGATCTCAATAAGGAAACAGCCGCAGGCGGTTGCCAGTGCTGGGGGGTGTCCCGGGCCAGTCCCAGGTAGCCGAGGGTCCAGGAGACAGGTTCTATCACAAAACTATAGTAACCCACCCGCCCACCGTACACGTACATTGGTAGTAACTCACCCGCCCACCCATACACGTATAGTGGTAGTAGCCCACCGCCCACCCATACACGTACATTGGTAGTAACCCACCCACCCACCCATACACGTACATTGGTAGTAACCCACCCGCTCACCCATACACGAAGAGTGGTAGTAACTCACCCGCCCACCCACACACGTACAAAGGTAGTAACCCAACCGCCCACCCATACACGATCAGTGGTAGTATCTATTTATCTATCTATATCTATCTATTTATAAAAATTTATTTATTTTTAATTCTTTTAAAATGTAAAGCCAACTATAACTAAAGATAAAAATAGCCTAGGTTTCTTCTTAGCAATGATATAACGTTATATACCCTAGACCATGTTATAGACCTGCCAATCTAATATTTATTAACAGTTATTAAGAGCCTTGATTACTTATAAAATTAATTATTTTAAAAATGGATTACTAATTTTCAGAAACCATCTTACGAAGCAAACAAGCTCGATAATGAAATAAGAAATTAGTCCTTCATTCCTTTATTTATTTGGATAAATGCAATTAATTATTATGTCTATGAAAACATTATCTTCTCATAGCCTAATTAATCGTAGTATAAACCTGCCCCCTGTATAAGAAGGGAACCAAAGAGGAGATGAACCTTCCGGTCCTTGATATTACCACCCGCCCACCCGAATAAAATAGTGTATACGTATAGATTTAAAGTTGTTATTTACTTTGATATACAAGACAGCAATTTACTCTAGTGAAGGTTCAAACTAGAATAGTCCAGTTCTTAAATTGATTGTAATAGAAGTAAGTGGAGAATAGCATAATTTCAATTTATTTTCGCAAGCGCAGTGCACATATAAACCATCTACCTATATGCTAATTGATGGAACATATATATTACTAAATAATTTTGTCGTTGTATAATATTCAAAATTATATGAATTTATAAATGAAAAATAAATACTCCGAATTAATCAATTTAACTAAAATACAAGAAAACTATATTTTTGATACATGTAGTAGAAAAAAATTATAATAAATCAATGTGGGATTTTTTCTTTGAGAGAGAGAGAGAGAGACAGGGAGAGAGAGGGGGAGAGAGAGAGAGAGGGGGAGAGAGAGATAGAGGGAGAGGGAGAGAGAGGGGGGAGAGAAAGAGAGGGAAAGAGGGGGGAGGGGGAGAGGGGGGGGGGGGGGAGAGAGAGGGGGGGGGGAGAGGGGGGGGAGAGGGGAGGGGGGAGAGGGAAAGGGTAGAGGGGGGAGAGGGGAGAGGGGGGGGAGGGGGGGGGAAAGAGAGAGTCTTATGTGCTTGTACATGTCTAAATCATCATGAAAAAAATTTAACAATCGGAAGATTTTACATAAAAGGAGTTACTGTTTTTGGTTGTTTTAAAAAAATGGGGAAAATGTAGTGTTTTTTTCCAAAAAACGAGTAGTTCTTAAAGGAACATTATACATGGTTTTATTTTTTCATATAAATAGTCTGGTTTTTTGTTATTAAAAAATTTTATGCGTTAATGAATTACACCACAATCATCCTTCTCAAATTTTTTAAAAACCTTTTTGTTTATAAAAAGGAGTTACATGATCATAAATTTTAAAGTTAAAAATATAACGAATACACGCATTTTAGCTTTTTGTAACTTATTACACAATGTATCTTCAAATCACAAAAAAAAACATTAGCATAATCGAAATTGGAAATTCGGGGGTATAAACTAAAATTCTTAAATTTAATGAAAGGTTAAAACTTGCCTTCTCAATTGGTACAAAAATTGATACATTTTTCCCTCAATATGATTTACTGCTCTGACCAGGATAAAGTATTAGTCTTTTCTAAGACCCAATTAACAATGCAACTTAAATTTTAAAAACCTTGACCTCAATTGACACGGAAAATATATCATCAATTTAATTCTATCATAAAACGAGAATGTGCAACTAAAAGGTTTACACTTTGTACATTAACGTTAGACCAGTCATAAAAACCAACTGAATTATTTGCCAAATCTGCATTGAGTTGTTAAATAGCTATGTTAATTTTTTCTAAATTACATGAGTTTCTTTTGCATGTCATTGATAAAAACATATTTTGCAAAACATTAGGGTGTCCTAATTCTTTTAATAAAAAGTAAAAACATTGCTGCAAAGAGATCCGGGGAAAACACCAACACTATTCAGTTCCCAATCAAAACATTACCTTTAAATGTTCTAAATCTTTGATACCTAAACTAAATATGATTTAAACCAACTAACAGCTTTATCACAAAAGTTATAAGACTCCAAGATTGCCAACAATAAACATGATAAACGTATAAAAAGCCTTGTAAAGTCTAATAAGATTAAAAATAGTCATTTCCCTTACCCATCGCTTCCTTATGTCATCTTTACCTTTACAAGTGCTGTCTGATACTTACATTTTTCTATATCCTGATTGGTTTCTATACTAATATTATTAACATTTAAAAAACTAGTAATTGTGAAAATAAAATTTGATTAATCCTTCCCAAGAACACACAGTATATTTATAGGTCTATAATGCTTACATCAGTAGGATTTTTTTTTTTTAGGCAATGGAATATAAACGATTTCTTCCTTGTGATGGAACCAGAATTCACAATGAAAATTAAAAAATGCACCAACCCTTAATTTCCTCAAATTCGCTTAATAAATTTTAACTGTATTCCACCATTACCAAAAAAATTTGATGACATTTTAAAAAAATTTTATCTTCGAACAATAATTCATTTAAAATTACAAACTTAAACTTTCTGATAACAATTCTGGGCATTTTCTTATAATCATCTTTAATTATTTTTTATTTGAGTTCTTCCACAGAAAAAAAATTAATTATTTAAAACTTACACAGGATCAGAAAGCTTTTTTTTTTTTCCTTTCCGTTCCATGACTTTTTAATGTACTCTACAATTCTTTACCAATTTACTATTTAAAAAGTTATGAAAAAAGTTGATTTCTTGCATCTCTTTTTTTATGCGCTTCACTCTATTCCTAAAAATTTTATTTCCTCCCATACAGTGCGGTTTTTATCTTAAATACCTTTTATATAACGCACTCTTTGTTTCATTTAGTTTATTTCATCATTTTTTCCAAGGAATGGAGTTCTTTTATTGGAAAAACACTTTAATGGAACATATTTATTAAATAACAAAGATAAATACTTTTCAAGAATATCTACCCTTTTCATCTATTATCTCACTATCAAAACATTTGATTGTAAAATTGTCATTCCCCTTTAAGTTTATTTTTGTAAGGTTTTAAAATTCTAATATTAATTTTTTCCTTATTTCTATGCAATTTGGTCTTTAAAAATTTTAATCAACAAAAATTTTTAAAACATATAGGAAATTCCTGAACGCTTTCGACAAACCTAATCTCTTTGAAATCATTTACCATAATCAAAATCCAACCATGAATCAGAGTAGGGGGGGTGATAAGTTGGATTCAAAGGCAAGAAAATTTAGATTTAAACATGATACTAAATTTTAAATTTTACCTTTATCCCGGGAAAAAATTTTATCAGTGCTTAATTTTGTATTTAAATCTCCAAATTAAAAAAAAAATTTTTCATAAAAGGAAGAAATTTCCTATTATTTTAAAACACTCCCCGATAATCCCATTTTTGAGGGTCTTATACATAGCACATAACAAAAGTCTCCATTTAAATGTCAACTCAATAATCTATATCAGGTTTTTTTACAGTATTTAGTTTCTGACAAGAACAATATTAAATTTAATGGGAATTTTAATGTAGACAGCTAGCCACCCCCTTCCTTATTTTCCCCATCGTGCCTAAAAATATTTATCCCCTTTGTATATAGGCGTGGAGGGTAAAAATTGGTTTTAAAAAAATCTCAGATACAACAATTACTCAAATACACTAATTTTCAAATTTATTCAAAAAAATTTTCCCAATGTACTTTTTTAAAATTCTCAACATTTTAAAGTGCTATTTTTAAATTTTTGTTAACCATAAGTTTTATTTTAAATTTTCAGTAAAAAAAAAACATTTCTAACTGATTAATAAATTAAAACTCATTTATCCATTACAAAAAGGTTTAAGAATAAAAACTCAACAAATATTCATTCTTATTTCAAAGAAACATACTGTACAGCAATTGTTTTAAAAAACCGACTTTAATTAGCACAAAAAACTAATAAAAAAATAAAAAAAAAAAAAATGGATAAATTAAAAAGGTAGCGTTTAAAGAGTTTGAAATTACAACTAAAATATTTCCACTGCCTAAACTACAACCAATATATTTCCCTGCACTAAACTACAATAATATATTTCCACTGCACTAAATTTGCGCATTAAAAACCCTAAATGGCCCCCTTTAAGGGAAATTGTTCTCAGGAAACGGTTTTAAGATCTTGTACTGATATTTTTTTATCACGGTTCATGCGTGACTATTTGACCACACTGAACTTAGATACTTGAAATTTAAATTTTTATCACGGCTTCATGCGTGATTTTGACCAACTGAACAGTTAAGATACTTGTACTGATATTTTTTTCCGGCTTCATGCGTGACTATTTTACCACACCCGAACATTAAGATATTGTACTGATATTTTTATCACGGCTTCATGCGTGCTTTTGACCACACTGAAAGTTAAGTACTTGTACTATATTTTTATCACGGCTTCTGCGGACTATTTGACCACACTGAAACAGTTTCTATTATATTGATAGAAGAGTAAGTATTATATTGATAATCTGAAAACAAATAAGTATTTTATATTATCTTTTAAATATTATATTATTTACAAGATATTTTTACCATACAAGATTAACCATCACAATAATCTTAGAATAAAGATTATTACTACATCACGAAATTTAATTGTAAAGAAACATTGTAATTGAAATAGTCATTGCATTTGCTAAGAAAGATATAAAAAATATTGAATAAATAATGTTAATTTTTTTTTTCTAAAAAAGGAAAGGCCAACCTCCTTAACCTTACTCTGCCCATTCCTCATAGACTATTGATCTGTGCGAGGGAACTTATTCAGACAGAGTGAGGGGTCGAACCAGTACAGTAGAAGGTGAATATTACTGATAAATCTTCCAGGCTAGGCCGGATTCGAACCAGCGCTAATCTCTAACCAAGCTCAAAGTCCTGAAGCCTAGACATGTCGGCCACGGCTCGCCCAATATGGATTTTGTACTAACATGTTCTAAATAGTACATAATCTACACCACAGTATTATTAGCACGGCAAGGTGAATTAAATGTAAATTATCCACCAAAAATGAGAAGCATTTAAGAAAATAAAAACACAGTTCATAAAAAAATTCGGAGTTATACTAGAGGCCCGATTTCCCAGGATGGTGGTAACCTATTGAGTCTGAGTTCCCAGGATGGTGGTCACCTCTAGAGCCTGAGTTCCCAGGGTGGTGGTCACCTCTAGAATCTGAGTTCCCAGGATGGTGGTCACCTCTAGAGTCTTAGTTCCCAGGGTGGTGGTAACTTCTAGAGTCTGAGTTCCCAGGGTGGTGGTGTCACCTCTAGTGCCCGAGTTCCCAGGGTGGTGATCACCTCTAGAGCCTGAGTTCCCAGAATGGTGGTCACCTCTAGAACCTGAGTTTCCCAGGATGGTGGTCACCTCTAGAGTCTGAGTTCCCATGATATTGGTCACCTCTAGAGCCTGAGGTCCCAGGGTGGTGGTTACCTCTAGAGCGCTGAGTTCCCAGTGTGGTGGTCACCTCTAGAGCCTGAGTTCCCATGATGGTGGTCACCTCTAGAGCCTGAGTTCCCAGGGTGGTGGTCACCTCTAGAGTCTGAGTTTCCTGGGTGGTGGTCACCTCTAGTGCCTGAGTTCCCAGGGTGATGGTAATCTCTAGAATCTGAGTTCCCATTGTGGTGGTCACCTCAAGAGCCTGATTTCCCAGGATGGTGGTAGCCTCTAGAGTCTGAGGTCCCAGGGTGATGGTCACCTCTAGAGCCTAAGTTCCCAGGGTGGTGGTCACCTCTTCAGCCCTAGTTCCCAGGGTGGTAGTCACCTCTAGAGCCTGAGTTCCCATGGTGGTGGTCACTTCAAGATATGACTTCAGCAGCTGATCCTGGTGATGAACACTGGATCTAACAGCGTGCAAGCTGAAATATTGCGCTAATCACCCTTCCTCGTGAAGAAAGTCACTTAGCAGCATAGTCCTTGATAGAATAATTTGCCATTGTCTGCCTAACCACGAGGTCTCTTAGCTAGCATATTTGCTATCGTTTAATGTATAACTAATCTACACACTGATGATAACTTTATCGTTAATTTTACAATCCTACCTTTTAGAGTAGCCTTTCTAAAATATAATGAACTTTGTTTGTGTAGACTAAAACTTATAACTGTTACTATGCTTTATAGAAAAACTTTCTTATAACCACGATAAGTTGTTGTGGAGTAAGGATGGTCACATCCCATAATGTCAATATGACATTGGCTTTAATTTTTAGATTTTCACACTCATGAATCATTGGAAATTTTATGTTGAAGAGCTGTCAGCCTCATCGTGCTATACCAGCTTAGGTGAACATTATACAGTATATAACATTTTAAAGTAGTGTATGTAACCCACTCTTAGCTATGGTCTTAAATTTTACGATGAAACTCGTACAGATTTAATCTATAGAAAGTACATATTTTTGTACAGTTATAAACTATTTACATGTAAATATTTTAGTCATTTGGGTTCATGGATATAACTTAAGATAGCCGTGTAAACACTCACTAGACCTAACGTACTTTAAAGACTGTATTAACAATACCTACTCTAACTACTTAACTAGATTTTGAGGCGAATAATATAGTATGGATATGCAAATACTATTTTTCTTTTTTATTCACGTTACTGTTTTACCATAAACTAGGGCTTTCAGTGAATCTAATTAACATTAGAGCAAACAGGAAATCATTTAATATTTCATAAAGAACAGTCAATATTTAGGTTACATAGCAAATGCTGGTACCTCTGCTTACTGCTAGTAGTAAATTTTTACCAACATCAGGACCTAACATCAATAGTGATTGATAACATTTTAGAAAAACTTCAATGAACCTTACTCTCAATCAACCAGTCAAAAACGCATATTACATTATTAGGAAGAATTCTAATAAAACGTTACAATATTTTTGACAAAAACAAAAATAAAAGCCACCTTAATTGAATCAAAGTTGGACAATCATTTTGTGTTGACCTTAATCAACGAAATTGTTACCGTATTTTTCATATCTGTTCTTAAAGCCAAACAACTTCTGAAAGATATAAGTTAATATGCAAGTACCACTAAAAGGAGTTGTCTCCGTCAGCCTTAAGAGATTGAGTTAATGCATGAGAGAGTTTAAAAAGAAAGACACTCAGAGTGTCCTGAATTTGAAATATGAGTTGCTTTAGTGTCCTTATCCCACCTATTACTTTATTTCCCAAACCTAAAGAAGCACCGACAATAACAAAAAAAATAACGTAATATCACTGATAATTTGAACACATAAGCGAAATGTATACAAACTTATCTCGGTTTAAAATTGAGTTACCCACGTAAATCCCTAGTAATTTTACTTTTAATCTTAGACAAATAATAAAACCATTTTCGCTACCTTACATTTGAACTCACCGATTTCAAAATCATAAACAAATCAATGAGTAAAAAATTATCCTAATCACGATGATGAAATTTTATTTTTAGGTCCCTTTACCAACATTATAGAAATTCGTAGACTTTAGGTGGCCGGTATCACCGCTAAAAAGTGTCTCTGAGATAACCACGGAGGATGCATCATCCAAAGCATGGGCGAAAACTGTTAGGTGATATAAATATTGTAAATAACCATGACAGTTACAGGAAGCTTTAGCTTTATAGTAGCAACACCATAAAACTAATTCTATTGATATAGTGCTATATATTTAGTATTTCATATCAAAACTCCCCTTCCTTCGTCATAATACATTCAATTCTACTGTTGTAAAAAACATGTATTAACAATTTTATAATCATCAACATCAACACATAACAAAACATTTCAAATAACGAAAGATCTAGAAATATTTTAAGAAAAACTTCTGAGATAACGGCAAAATACAAAAACGCATTTATGACGACATTTGTTGACATCTCCGTACGGGTTTCTCTCTACAGTACAGTGACAGCCCTCGAGACACTGCTGACCGTGAGTTATTCATATTCCTCTATTATCATTCCTTTGAACTGGCAACCTCCCCTACGTATCTGTATTCGAACACTACTTAGGTTTTAGAAACGTCATTCTTGTGTCATTCAATTCATAATAGTTATGAGACAGGTATCAGATGAGTACTCGTTCCATCATCATGTAGTGTAGTTATGAGACAGGTATCAGATGAGTAACTCGTTCCTGTGATCATGAGTGTAGTATGAGACAGGTATCAGTAGAGTACTCGTTCCGTCATCATGTAGTGTAGTTATGAGACAGGTATCAGATGAGTACTCGTTCCGTGATCATGTAGCGTAATTATGAGACAGGTATCAGTTAAGTACTAGTTCCGTCATCTGTAGTGTAGTGTATGAGACAGGTATCAGATGAGTACTCGTTCCGTCATCAAGTAGTGTAGTTAATTGCAAAGTTACACTGTTTTTCATACTTTTTAAAGTTTAGGTATTTTTTAACTTAGTGAGTGTCAGTTATACATGTGTATAGAAGTTATGTCTTTGAAACGGTTTATTATAAAAGTTTACTAGATTGGTACCAAAAAACCCATAAAACTTCAAATTTATTGGATAAATTTATTAGTTTGATGCTTTCAGCAAGCGATTTCCCTATGAAGTCAAACAGTTACTATTTTAATAATAAATAATAATATTGTTATTTAAATAGAAAAAATTTATTGTGTGTACATAATTTTAAACGTTTGGCAAAATCGAAAACATGGCACCTGGTCTGTTTTATGTTACAGGAAATCATGAAAATAGTTTACAATACTTTTTAAACTCACTAATAATCAATGGATGAAGGTTTACATATCAAAATGTTTTTTTAATATTCACATTACTTTCATTTTGTTTCTACTTTAGACATTGGTATTTCTTTACTTTGTTGCCATTTCTATTATTTTTCACGAAGTGAACATGGACATTTATTTGATAGATGGGATCTTTTCCGTTAATTCACTACCATTACTTTTTGTTTCCATGATTCTCTACCAATTTCAAGCACAGAAATTTTTGTTATATGCAGATGATATGAAAATTTTTAGAAACATAAATTGTTTAACTGACTGCAAACTGCTTCAGAAGACTTGATCGTTTGGCTGTTTGGAGTCAAACAGGACTAAAAATTTAATGCGGAAAAGTGTGTGGTGGTGAGGTACACCAGAAGAACACATAACTTTATTAACTTTGATTATTTCATTGGCCAAAATGTTTGATGGTTTCAAGCTATATTTAAAGACCTGTGGTGTGCTTTTTGATGAGAAGTTTTCATTTTTCAAATCAATATTATTGAAACTTGCAAGGCAGCCTATAAACTTTCGGATTGTAAGAAGATCAAGCTATGTTTTTCGAAATATAACAACTTTAAATTATTATACTATTCTTTGATCAGATCAAGACTTGAGTTTGGCCCTTTATCATCTGGAACCCATTTTATAAAGTATTTGTTGGATATGATAGAGCAAGTTCAAATTAAGTTTTTAAAGACTCTTTTGTATTTTAAAGCTTTTGGCGTTGATATACTTATCTTGTATCGTAATCAGAATTATTGACTTTGTTTTGAAATTGATAGTTTACGTAAGTCCGGCGTTCTGTTGGGATGTTTATGTTTTCTACACAAAATTAATCAGCGGAAAGGTTGATTGCAGTCAATTACTCTGCCCCGGCTTAACTTTTTTGTACCCCGTCCCTTCAGCGAGAACTAGATCTATTGTTCTGCTCTTACTTTGCCAATTCGTCTTTGGGAATGGCAAATCCCCTCTAAAATGTAATGATGCAACTGCATAACGGTCTCCCCCCAAAGCTGTGGATGTTCTGTCATTGAACTTGGCTTCTTTCTGACACACAAGTTAAGCAATATGTTAATGACCCTCTAATTTATATTACTCTTGTACCCTATTATTGTATAATAAATTATATTGTGCATGTTCGGTAATATTAGGTATTTTATATATTTATCCACATTTATAGTGTTGCTTAAATTAGATTGTCATGTGGCTTTTGATAAATTTGTAGATATACTATATTTTTTTAAGTTAAGTTATTTTTGTACGATTTTGTTTCATAATTGATACATTTTGTTAGTTGGTTAATAGATTTACGTGTTCCTTGTTGTATGTTATTCATATTAATTTATTGCTTGTTAATTATTGATTATTTAATTTTTTATATACTTATTTATTCTTGTTGCTGTGTAATTGTTCACTATTAAAGTTTTTTCTCTCTTCACTGTTAATTATACTAATTATACTTGTAAAATGGAATTCACTATAAACTATGAACTGTCGTAATTTATTTTTATAGTTATATTTATAGCTACATAACACCATTAATTATTTTATATGATAAATTATTTTGTTCACTGGACTCTGGACACAAGTTTAATAATTTGCATTGTTTATTTAATATTATTTAGGATAATGCTTTCTTTGTAATTGGCATATAAAGCTGTTAAAAAGCATTTCAATTAATAAAGAATTTAAGAATAACTATTTGATTGCTCTAAAAACCATTCCCTGATCACTTTTACGTCCACTTTGGTATTCCTTATCCGCTACGAATCCGACATCGCTTGCCTTACCGTATCGCTTTCCAAGAACTTACGGAGAGCGCATTCGGTGATAAGCCAATCATTGGATTTACCAGTTTGTGATCAACTTTAGTAGCCAACTAACCTAAACTGACCCAACCTAACCGTAATTGCAATAGAAAAAGTAGTGGTAGTGAATAAACGGAAAAGGTCCGATAAATGTTTTTCGTTGGTATCGAGCAGTATGCATTTAAACTACAATACCACTAGTTATGTATTATTGACTTAGACATTTATTATCATTAGCTTAAAATGTTAGATCAATTGAACTGATTAATAACATCAATACGTCCCTATCAATGTGATGTTGAATGACTGATATCTTAATTCCTTCCTATTGATGTGATCTTGGGTTACTGATTTCTTCATTTATTCCATATTAATATGATATTGAGTAACTGATTACGTCATTCCTGGCCTATCAATGTGATATTGAGTGAGTGTTGCTGTCATTTTTTTCCTATCACTGTGGTAAAAGTAACTCGTGCCTGCATTCCCACCTTATAAATTAATATCATTTGGCTCGTGCTATTATTCCTACATTTTAAAACTCCTCTAAAATGCAATGTTACTGTCTTGATTTCTACTGTAACTAAAATAATAACGGTCACATTTGGGGTTTTTTTAAAAATCGTTTTTTTATACTAATTGTTATAAACAAAACCTATAGTAAAAAATTTTTTTTCAAAAATATTGATTGTATTGTTTATGGTTAGCACTTGGATTCTTTTTTTGGACGCTAATCAATGGACAATAAAAAAGGAAAATGGACAATCTTCCGTTTAACTGAGTTGATATTTTAAAGCCTATGTGTTAACGGAAACCAGTACCCATTCGCCCAGCCATAACGACAGTGGTAGTAACCCACCCTTAACCCGTAACTTTGGTAGAAACCCCCCCTTTAAACCCATACACGAATAGGGGTTAGTTTGTTGATAGAACCTGTCTCCTGGACCCTGGGTTACTGGGACTGGCCGGGACACCCCCCCAGCACTGGCACCCGGGCCTGCGGCTTTTTTCCTTAAGATCATTTTCTGGCATCCCCACTAGGTGAAAAATTTTTTTCCCGGTCTAATTTTTTAATTTTATCAAATTTTTTAAAAAGGGTACAAAAAAATAAGTTAACCAATAAAACTCGAAAAAAATTTGAACAATATTGGGGTGGTCTGTGATTGGATAGTAACAGTGTAGTGGTTTTGTGTAACGATATGACGATTAAATTACATTGGAATTGACAAAAATTTCTGATAAAAAATTTTTAAACTGAGTTTAAAAAAGATTCTTATAAACAATTAATTACTTATAAAGGTTTTAAACACCGTTTTCATGAAAAAATCTGTATTTTGCGTTATAACCGGTACTCCACGGGAACATTGGACTTTCACAGCGGAAGTCTGACTCATGGTAGCTAATTTTTTCTAAAAAAAGCTTAATAAACTGCTTTGATTTTCAGGGGTGGGGGGGCGTTTTTCATTTAAAAGTGATGTTGGTCACAGAACATCGGGGAAAAATTTAAATGCCACGGGGTTTTTTCATTTTTTTTTTTTAGTTGCAAATTTTTTAAATTTAAGGGGATTTCTTAAATTGAGTTAACTTTTTATTTTTTTTGCTATTTTCTTTTGTTATGTAACTATTTGTGTTTTTTTTTTGTTTACTTTTTTTTTTGTGAATATGCCCCATCAAGTGAAAATCGTGCTGGGCAGATAAAATTCCAAGAACGATTATTGCATCTGTTTTGCAATACTTCGAATGGGAAGTGAAAAACAAGGGCCGTTTTTGATTTTAAAAAAGGTGTCTAAAAGAGTGTTGCAGCTTGCAAATTTCACCAGAACTTTGACCCCATAAGATTCAGTTAAAACAATCATGGAAGTTTTAAGCCTCCTCGCGAGCCAACATAAATTTGAAGAAGGGGCCCAAAAGCCTACCTTCAAAAACGAAAATCACCTTTTTCTGTAAGTTATGAACGAGTTAAGAAACACCAATCCAAGGGCTTTTTTTTCCTAAGCTGTCACACCGAAGAGGAAAAAGCCTTTTAAATGATAACGGCTGTATGTTTTCAAAAATTGAATCGAAACCATATTACGTCGACCAGAACCGACGTCGAAAACAACTTACGAAAAGGTTTGTTTCTCCCTGCATCAGACGTTGGCGAGGGTTTTTAAAAAAGTTGGGGTTAAAATGGAAAACTAGAAAATAGAAAAATTTTAAAGGGGGAAAACCATCAGTGTTTGCCAGTCCCGGGGTTTTAGAAAAATTCGGAATAACTTCAAAGAAGTGCATTTTTTTAGATGAAACTGGTTAATGCGAACATTCGAAAGACTCGGGTGGACTGATGCACCAAAAAGTGTTCTGTAAATCTCATTGGAAAAGGCAAGCGTTTAAATAATTTGTCTGCGGGGGGGATTCCACGGATGGAAAAAATCACCCCCGCTAATTTTCACATCTAAAAAAAACGTGGATTACCAAAAGAGATGAACCACGAAGTATTTAAAGGGTTTGGGTTTTTTGAAGTGCGCTCAAATTCATTCCGGCTGGTTAACTTTTTTGAGGATAATGCACATATCACTCTGAATAGCAAATAAAGTGCCAACATGGGCCTCAAAAAAGTGGAAAATGAAGAAGGGCTGAAAACGCGCAATAATCCTTCTCTCCTGACTTGGGGAACCCGAGTTATAAAACCCTATAAAGCTCACAACCTCAAGCAAAATTTAAAAGCCCGCAAGAAAGCCTCTCAGCTTGGGTTCAAAGCGTACAATTCCACCATCCCACTGCAACTACAATCCGATTGAACCGTAGGGCTAATCTGAAAGGGTTTTTTTTGCCGCACGAAACACCACCTTCAAGCGGGGAACGATACTAAAAAATTTGTTCATGGAAGCAGTGAACTCTTTCATCCCGGATAACTGGAGATTTGTTACGCACGTCGAAAAAAAAATTTTGGGGCCGTTTGGGAAAAAAAGAAGGACTTGATGACTTTAGTGTCCAAAAATTTAAATTTATTATTTGGCACCTGGTGACTGGAGACAGTGATATCGACAGGATGACGATCCCGATTTGGGGGTGTCACCTCTGGTGTAATCAGGTATGAACAATTTTTTAAAAATTATGAGGCCCAAAAGGTTAAAAAATTTTTAGGTTTTCCTAATTTTCCCAACTAAAAAAAATGTAATATTTATATGATGAAAAAAATAAATCAAAACCATTAGTACCCTTTATTGTTTTTAAAAAAGAGGGCGGAAAAAACTATTAAATCAGTATCTTGAATTTATTATCTTGTTAAGAATTCGCTCATCTACATCATCACACTCATTCGAAATCCATATTCGCCATATCTTGACGATGGGCGTCTTTTTAAATAAAAAAAATAAATAAAAATAAATAAGGGGTTTGTAAAAAATTAAACTTTATTTTTTACAAAAATCCCCTAAGTAACATAACATTTTATGTTTTGAAAAACCACTACCGATCACGTTGTCCATGCTTTTCTTCGGGAAATTGGAAAAATTTTGTTTACCTTTCTATTTAAAATTTTTGGTACATGGGTTCGTTATAATCCTTTTTAAGTAATTTTTTTTCGCACGTCCCCCCTTTCGCAGCAAACTTGTAAAAATTACATTATGTTATTTAAAAATTTTCTTATGAAAGTTTGTATAATATTCATTTTTATTTGTAAATTTTGTGCCTTTGTAATTATTACAAAAGATATGTATATCACTAACTTTTGGGAAAAAATTTGGTACATGAGCTCTTAATAATCTTATTAAGTAATTTTTTCGTATCGATCCCTATTCGTAGCAAACTTGTAAAATCTACTTATGATATTTCAAAATTTGCTTAGTAAGTTTGTATAGTATTCATTGTTATTTTTAAAATTTGTCCCATTATGTGCCTTTGCTTATTTTTTTAAAAGTATTAAGATGTGCTTTTGGTTTATTTTGTTAAAGTTCTGTGAAAAGTGAAGTTGAAAAATTTTGATTGAATTTAAATAAATGTGCCTAAAAGTGGGAATATTTTTATTTTTAAACCCTTGGTCAATTATTATTTTTACGGGTAAAAGGGCCCTATGATTTTAAATGTTTACTCATTAACGCAGTGTTTGGCTTTTATTATTCAACTCGAAAACTTGCAAAATTTATTTCTCGAAATACTTTAGCCCCCTGAGTCAGACTTCCACTGAAAAAGCCCAATGTTCCAAGTGTTGGTTCGTAGATTTTTCTCGTAAAAACCCATTGTTACTTCTAACCATGTTACCATAGCTTTTAAAAAATTATTTTATTGAATTTTTGTAAATTTCCCAAATGAAAATTTAAAACCCGCATTCGTTACCAAAAACCAACTTTTTTGTTACATAAAAATAAAAAAACCCCACCTCAATTTTTGTTAAATTTTTTTATCGAGTTTTATATCTTATCTTATTTTTTTATGTATTTTTTTCAAATATTTGAAAAAAATTAAAAAATTGTGATCCGGGGAAAAAAAGTTAGTTCACCTGGGGGGATGCCAGTAAGTGCTCTTAAGGAAACAGCGCGGGCGGTTGCCGTGCGGGGGGGGTGTCCCGGGCCCCGTCCCAGGTACCCGGGGGGGTCCAGGAGACAGGTCTATCCCAAACTATGAAACCCCCCGCCCACCGTAACGACATTGGAGTAATCACCCGCCCACCCATACCGTTAGTGGTAGTGCCCCACCCGCCCCCCCCATACACGTACTTGGGTAGTAACCCCCACCCCCCATCACGTACTTGGTAGTAACCCCCCCGCCACCCATACACGAAAAGTGGTAGTAACTCACCCCCCCACCCCAACACGTACAAAGTAGAAAACCCAACCGCCCCACCCATACCGATCAGGGGTGTATTATTTTTTCTATATCTATTATTTAAAAAAAATTTATTATTTTTATTTTTTAAAAATGAAAAGCCAACTATAACTAAAGATAAAAATGCTGGGTTTTCTTTTTTAGCAATTTTAAAAAGTTAATTCCCAGCCCATGTTATAGCCCTGCCAATTAATATTTATTTAACAGTTATTAAGACCCTTGATTACTTAAAATTAATTTTTTTAAAAATGGATTACAAATTTTTTCAGAAACCATTTTACGAAGAAACAAGCTCGAAAATTTAAATAAGAAATTGTCCTTCATTCCTTATTTATTTGGATAAATGCTTTAATTTTAGTCTATAAAAAACATTATTTCTCATACCTAATTAAGAAAGTAAAACCTCCCCCCTGTAAAAGAAGGAACCCAAAAGAGGAGATAAACCCTTTCCGGCCTTATTTTACCCCCGCCCACCCGAATAAAAAGTTTTAAAACGTATAGATTTAAAGTTGTTATTTATTTTTGATATACAAGACAGAAATTTCCCTTTAGTGAAGGTTAAAACTAGAATAGTCCAGTTTCTTAAATTGATTGTAATAGAAGTAAGTGGGAATAGCATAATTTCTTTTATTTTCGCAAGCGCAGTGCACAAAAAAAACCATCTACCTATATGCAATTTGAGGGAAAAACAATACATTAAAAATAATTTTTGTCGTTGTATAATATTCAAAAATTATATGAATTTATAAATGAAAAAAAAAAATATCCGAATTAATAAATTTAACTAAAATACAAAAAAAACAAATTTTTTTGATACATGTATTTTAAAAAAAAAATTTATAATAAATCAATGTGGGTTTTTTTTCTTTGAGAGAGAAGAAGAGACAGGGAGGGGGGGGGAGGGGGGGGGAGGGGGAGAGAGAGATAGAGGGAGGGGGAGAGAGAGGGGGGAGAGAAAGAGAGGGAAAAGAGATAGAGGGGGGAGAGGGGGGAGAGGGGGGAGAGAGAGGGGGGGGGAGAGGGGGAGGGGGGAGGGGGGAGAGGGAAAAGAGAGATAGAGGGGGGAGAGGGGGGGAGAGGGGGGGGAGGAGGGGGAAGAGGAGGTCTTATGTGCTTGACATGTTTTAAAATTCATATGAAGAGAATTTAAAAACAACGGATAGATTTTCATGGGGGATTATGTTATTGTTTTTTTAAAAATGGGAAACGTGGGGTTTTTTTTTCCAAAAGAGTAGTTCTTAAAGGAAATTATAAGGGTTTTTTATATTTTTCAAATAAATAGTCGGGTTTCTTGTTATTCAAAATTTTATGCGTTAAATGATATTACCCAAAATCTATCCACTCAAATTTTAAAAAACACCTTAATTGTTTTAAAAAGGAGTTACATATCATAAATTTAAATTTAAAAAATAAACAAAATACACGTTTTTTGGCTTTTTGAATTTATTACAAAATGTTCTTTCAAATCACAAAAACAACTTTGCAAATCAAAAATAGGGAAATATCAGGGATAAACAAACAACTTTTAAATCTAATGTAGGCAAAAACATACCCTCTAAATTGGGTCAGACTTGATACACTTTTCTAAAAATATGATTTACTTGCTTGACCAGGAAAAAGTATTAGCATTCTAAGCCCAAATTAACAATGCTAACTTCATATTTTAACCTTGCCCCTCAATTGACACTGGTAATATATCATCAAAGTATAATTCATAAAACGAGAATGTGCAACAAACATAGGTTTACACTTTGCTACATTAACGTTCCCCATGATCATGAAACCCAATGAATATATTTTGCCAATCTGCTTTGTTTTTGTTGAATAGTTTTTAAATATTTTCAAATTTTACAGGAGTATACATTGCTGTCATCTCATATAACTTTTTTTGAAAAACATTATGGTGTCCTTTTCTTTTAAATAAAAATAGTAAACAAAATGCTGACAAAGAGACCCCTGCGGAACCCCAACACATTCAGCCCCCAATCAGAAACATTCCCTTTTAATTGTTCTAAATCTTGATCCCTACAAACATAAATAGATTTAAAACCAATAAACCTTTTCAAAAATTTAAAAGCCCCAAAGATTCCCAACAAAAAACCAGTGAAACGTTAAAAAGTTTGTAAAAGTCTAAAAAGATTAAAATAGTACTTTCCTCTTACCCACGCTTCCCTTTTTCACTGTTACCTTTACAAGTGCTGTCTGAGTACTATACATTTTTTATACCTGTTTGGGTTTTTATACAAATATATTAACTTTTTGAAAACTAAAAATTTGTGAAAAATAAAATTTTTGATCTAATACCTTACCAAACAACGAATTTTAAGGTCATAATTTTACACTCAGTAGGAATTATTTTTTGGCAAGGGTTTAAACAACTTTTTCTTCCATTTGATGGAAAACAAAAACCCATGAAAAAAAAAAAAGCCCCAACACCTCATTAATTTCCCAAAATCAGCTTAATAAATTTTAAATTTTTCCCCCTTTTACCAACAGAAGATGACATATTCAAATTATCTTTACGAACAAAAATCATTTACAAAAAAAAACCAAAAACTTTCATGATAACAATTCGGCGCCATATTCTTATAATTCTTTTAAGTTATTTTTTTTGAGTTTCACTCCACAAAAAAACCATTAAATTATTAAACACTCAGGACAAAAAGCTTTTTTTTTTTCCTTTCCAGTTCCATGATTTTTAATGTACCTACAATTTTACCAGACATAACTATTTAAAAAGTTATGAAAATGGATTTCTTGCATCTCTTTTATCGTTTCCCTCTTTTTAAAATTTTAATTCCTCCCTACAGGCTTTTTATTTTAAACAACCTTTTATATAACGCTCTCTTTGTTTCTTTTTAAAGCTCTTATTTCATCATTTTCCAAAAAAATGGAGTTCTTTTTTTTGGAAAATACACTTTATGGAACATTTTTTTAAAATAAAAAGAAAAACTTTTCAAGAATATCTACCTTTTTCTTTTTATTCATTCATAAAATGTTGCATTGTAAAGTTGTACTTTCCCTGTTTAAGTTTATTTTTGTCAAGGGTTTTTAAAATCTCTAATATTAATTTTTCCTTTTTTACTATGCATTTTGTCTTTAAAATTAACTAACAAATATTAAATCAGATAAAAAATTTCCTCCCCGCTTTCTGCCCAAAACCAAACACTCTTTGAAAATCTTTTTACCAAAAAATTTCAAGCCCAAAACCATGAAAAGAGTCAGGGAGGTGAAATTTGGATTCAATGGCAAATATTTAGATTTAAACATGTACAAAATTTAAGATTGCCCTTTTTATCCGGAAAAATTCTATCAGTGCTTAAGTTAGTTTTAAATCTCCAATTAAAAAAAAATTTTTTCATAAACTGGAAGCAAATTTCCTATTATTTCAAAAACTCCTCGATAAATCCTTTTTTTTGGGGGTTTTAAACATAGCACTAACAAAAGCCCCATTTAAACTCAATAAATATTCATATACTCGGTTTTCTACAGTTTTTAGTTCTCTGACAATGCAAAAATTTTAAATTTTTAAATGTAATTTTTGTAGACATTAAGACCACCTCCTTCCTTTTTTTCCCGATCGTGCCTAATATATTATATCCCCTTCAGAAATAAGGCGTGGGGGTAATATTGTTTTAAAAAAAGTCTCAGATACAACAATTACATCAAATACACTTTTATCAAATTGATTAAAAAAATTCCCCCAAGTACTTTTAAATTCAATTTTTTTAAATGTGCTTTTTTTTAAAATTATCGAAACCCATAATTTATATTAAATTTACAGAAAAAAAAAAACATTACTAGCTGATTAATACAATTAAAACTATTTATCCCATTATCAAAAATGAGTTTAGAATAAAAACATCAAAAAAATATTCTTTTCTTATTTCAAAGAAACAAAAGCTACAGCAATTGTTAAAAAAACCCTGACTTTAATGTAACAAAAAAAACTAAAAATTTTGGAAACAACTTCAACAAACCATATAAAAAAATATAACAAAATCTAAAAAATCAAAGAAATCAAAGAACAATTAACTCAATTATGGGCCCTCCAAAACGTGATCTACATTTCGGGACAGTTAGAAAGGGTCGCAGGTGGGTTAAAGACAATAAAAGCGGTCGCCCTTTTTTCTTTCTCATTAGATGCGCCCCATTCTTTCCCCAAGAAACGTTAATGTTTTCCTTTTTGAGCTATTCTTGCTGCTTCGTGATTTTCGGCGCTCTGACGTCAGCGCATTCAAATAATAGGGAAAGCTTCGCCCCCCCATAAACCCCCAAGCCCCGAGAATTCAGGTTTCTCTTCGCCTTCGAACTGTAAAAATTTATCCTTATCAAATTTTCCCTTACAAAGCAAAAACTACTATTCCTGGTGGGTCTGAAAAGGGCCCCCCCTAAATTCTTAAAGGATAACAATTGTAATATGTTGCTGTCTAATTTCAAACCCGATTGCACGGGAAATTACTCAATATTTGCTTTATATCTTCACCCTTTTTAAAACGGGACTCCGATAATAAAATCTTTTTTTTAACTAACTGCTCAACGTTGTTAACTTATCATTAAAATTTATTCTTTTTCCTTAAGTCAAAATTTTTCTTGTTTAAGCAATCTAACCCTGTAATTAATTCCTTAGTTGGTACTTAGGGGCATCGTTTTTTTCCGTTTTTCCCCACTATCCAATCCCCAATTTTATTTAAAGAAATCAGAAATTTCACGATTTTGAGTTTTTACTTCCTGCCTAAAAAGTTCATTTCTTCTAAATTACCCTTTTTTTTCCAAAAAATCAGATCCCAGTTTTGTACTTGTGATTCTTCCTAACTGTATCACTTTTAACAGCTGGTCTAGTTTTGTGTCAAAAACCAATCGCCCTAGATTTAACCCTTATATAAAATTTTTTGACAAAAGTTAGGTACCCTTTATTAGAAACACAGCGTCACATGTGACACAACTAACTTTAATGGCATTATGAGCAAACCCCTTTAAAGGGCATTTCCGGCAAAAAAACTTTCATTAATTCTGAGGCATTCGAATCTGAACGGCATCAAAAAACAGGCAAAAACAAAGTTTTTCTTTTTGGGTTGGGCGTTATGGTGTGTCATCCCCTTAAATGGTTTTTTTTTTATTGCAATCTAAAAATTTTCCAAATAGATAAGTCCCAGAACTAATAATAAAATAAAATAGGCTTTTTCAGATAACTAAGCTTTCAGTGAAAAGGCTGTCACAATAAACAAATTCAAACTAAAATCTTTAGATTAAAAATTTCATTTTTCATTTTTTACAGTTCATTATTAAAGATTATTACTTCTCCGACAAGAAAACAAAGAATGCATTTTTAACACAATATTCATGCAACAATGGGAGCTAAAAGTCACACCCCCCCCGGATTTCCCCACACGGGGGGGGTAAAAAACAAAAAAAAAAAAAGGGGGGGGGGGGGGGGGGGGGGAAAAAAAAAAAAAAAAAGGAAAGAGAGGGGGAGGGGGAGAGAGGGGGGGAGGGGGAGGGGGGGGGAGGGAGGGAGGGGGGGAAGGGGGGGGGAGGGGAGGGAAGGGGGGGGGGGAGGGGGGGAGGGGGGGGGAAGGGGGGGAGGGAGGGGGGGAGGGAGGGAGGGAGGGAGGGGGGAGGGGGGGAAAAGGGGGGGGGAGGGGGGGAGGGGAGGGGGGGGGGGAGGGAGGGGGGAGGGGGGGAAGGGGGGGGGAGGGAGGAGGGGGGGGGGGGGAGGGGGGAGGGAGGGGGGGAGGGGGGGGGGGAGGGGGGGGAGGGAGGGAAGGGGGGAGGGGAGGGGAGGGGAGGGGGGAAAGGGAAAAGGGGAAAGGGAAAAGGGGAGGGGGGAGGGAGGTGGGAGGGGAGGGAGGGGGGGGGTGAGTGGGAGGGAGGGGAGGGAGGGGGGGGAGGGGGGAGGGAGTGAGGGGGGGGGAAAAGGGTGGGGAAGGGAAGGGAGGGAAGGGGAGGGAGGGGGGGGGGAGTAGGGGAGGGAGGGAGGGAGGGAGGGAGGGAAAAGGGGAGGGAGGGAGGGAGGGGAAAAGGGAGGGAAGGGAGGGGAAAGGGGAGGGAGGAGGAGGGAGGGAGGGAGGGGAGGGAGGGAGAGAGGGGAGAGAGGAGAGAGAGAGAGGAGAGAGAGAGGAGGAAAGGGAGAGAAGAGGAGGGGAGAGAGAGGGGGGGGGGGAAAAAAAAGAGAAGAGAGAGAAGAGAGAGAGGGGAGAGAGAAGAGAGAGAGAGAGAGGGGAAAAAGGAAGAGAGGAGAGAGAGAGAGGAGAGGAGAGAGAGAAAAGGAGAGAGAGAGGAGGTTTTTCTCTGGGGGGGGGGGGTAAAAAAAAAATTATTTTACTCTTTTTCTTTCTTCCGCTTTTTTCTCTTTTTTCTCCTCTTTTCCTCTTCTCCTCTCTTTTTCCCCCTTTTTCCCTCCTTCTTTTTTTTGTTTTCTCCGCCCGCTCTCTTTCCCCTTTTTTTTTTTCCTTTTTTTTTGTCTTCCCTCTTTTTCCCTTTTTTTTTGTTTTTCTTCTTTTTCTTTTTTTTAAAAATTCCCTTTTCCTCTCATTCTTTTTTCATCCTTTTCTTTTATTCTCCCCCTTTCTTTTTTTTTTTTTTTTTTCTTTTTCTCTCTTTTTCTCCTTTTTGTTTTTCTTTTTTTTTTTTATCTTTTTTCCTCCTCTCTTTTCTTTTTTCTTTTTAAAAGGGTCCTTTTTTTTTTGTCCTTCCCTTTTCTTTTTTCTTGTTCCATTGTTCTTTTTTCTTTTTTTTTTTTTCCAAACTCTTTTCTCCCCCCCTCTAAAAATTTATTTAAAAACCCCCATTAAATACCATAGTAAAATAAACTTTGTATTAGTGAAAAATATATTAATCTCTTTACATTGATAGGAAATAGTAATGTAAATGTTGTCATTTAAATAGTGCAACTCTAAGAATGTTACATAAATGAGATTCATGAGTTTTGAATCTCATGTCCCTGTCTAGATGAAAACCAAGGTGTTTTATTGTTCTACTGACTTGCAGAGTTGGACAGTTACAAATTGTATTATCAATAGGCTTAAGACATTTCCTATCATGACATACAAGTCCCTGAACAAAGTCTGTATCCATTCTAGGATTTTTTAATACAATAACCTTAGTTTTCTGAGAACTTATTTTGATTGAGTTATTATAAAAATATTTAACTACCAGGTCCATATAATTCTGAATCAGAGTCATACCAGTAGCCAAGTTGTTATGAATCATATATAAAATATTATCATCTGCATATTGAAGTAGGCTACTGTTGAGTTTTAGGCTTGCTAAATCATTCGCATATATATTAAATAAACTTGGTGAGAGAATACTACCCTGAACAAGTCCACAGGTTTGTTTATAATCATTGTTTATATGTTGGCCTATATTTACTTTAAATTTTCTTTTCTTAAAATATTTCTTAAAAAATCGATATAATTTTTCTCTGATTCCTATGTGTTCAAGTTTCTGTAACATAATATCATAATTTACAATATAATATACTATATGCCTTAGTTAAGTCTGTTGTTACTGATATTACATATTTATCATCATTTAATGCATGATTTATATCAAAAATTAGATCTCCTAGTAGGCCTACTGTTGATTTATTTTTAATGAACCCATACTGTCTTATAAATTAAATTATTTTCTAATATGTAAATATTCAATTAGTCTGTAACAATTAACATTTTTTATTGCCATTTTTTAAATAGGGCTTAATTGAGTTACTTTTAAATCTTCTGGAATAATTCCTGTATCAAAAATCCTTTTAACTAAATGTATAATTATTAGTTTTAAATGGAAAATATTATATATCAGATCGTCAGGCCTATTTTATCAGGTCCTGCTGCTCAATTATGATTTAATCTACTGATGTCAATAGTAATTTCTCATCAATGTCCTTAAAATACATTGACACTCTCTCATCAATATTATAATATTATAACAAGAAGAAAATAATAATACCTACAGAAATGAAAACTAATGTGATATAAAAATCCTTTAAGAAAGAGTTAATATTTAAACGAGAAAATAAAGTCAATTACTTGTTTAACTTATGTACATAATAGCTTCCGGAAAAAATCAATGTTATACATAGGACACTTAAAAAACGACCCACCCACCCGCGCATACACGGCCAATGGTATTGACCCACCCATTCACTCACACAAGTACAAAGGTACAGAGGAAATAAAGAAGCAGCTTTCTTATGGCCACATCGAATAGCAAAGCTGCACATTTTAATATAAAATAGAACTGATTATGGGTTTACAGAAGATTATCGGTTATGATTTTAATTCTACATTTAAAATTTTGCATTATTTTATAAACTTTTACTATGATACGGTTTTAATTTATTCAATTAATAACAATTCAACAGTTGATAATGATAGTTCTTGATATATGATAGTTGTTGTCTATATTGTAGAACTAACAATATATTTCCAAAACGGACTTTCTACATTTTAAATAAAAGACATTTATTTTGTTACGGGCTTTTATGAAAAATGATAAAAAGTGTCTGTTTAACTTGTTAAACTTCAGTTACAAGGTAAATTACCCTTTGGTAAAGGGAAATTGAAGGTGCTCATAATGAAACGGATGTTTATCGAAGTATCTCTAATTTTATCGCTAAACTCATTATTTTTTTAATTTAATTTGTTAAATTAACAATTCAATTCAATTAATATTTTACTCAAACTAACATTTCTTTGTTAATTTGTTATTTTAACGTTTTATGTTTAATATTTACACCCATGAAATGATGCATAGTATGAGCAAGTATTATATTTGTGGTACAAGTACTAGTGAAACTAACAAGTGAAGCATGATGTTTGGTGTGGTCGTTACTAAACAATCAAATATCAATGTTTAGTAACGAAGCATTTGGCACTGTTTGACGGATATGTATATACTTAGAAATACTACAATTGTGTAAGTATAGTACATAAGGGTACGGTAGTAATTAATTAATCTATAACTATGTCTTAAATATATGACAGTACTGTATATGAATAGTGAACTCTATCATTATTATTAATATTTTTCACATTTTTTTTATACATCGACATAGCCTGTGCTAATTTTAAGGTGAATATAAATTACAACATTAGTAGAGGATAAATGGATCTGATTTGCCACTACTAGATAAGTTTGGGGTGTCCGTGTAGGATGGTGGTTAACGGTCGCATGTTGTGTAACCAATTTAGTTCAGTCGAAGCTCAGATAATAGACCGATATCCAGAGTAGCGAAGGGACCTACAGATTGAAAATGAATACGAACCATGTGGTTTTGGTCTGATTTCAAGCTAAATGACAACTCTGTTCTCTTCCCTAGACATCATGCGGCCGTTAATGACCATCCTACACAAACACCCCAGAATTGTCTAGTTGTATCAACGCGGACAGTGTTAGTAGAACCGAGTACATAACCAATCACCTACAATCTCCACACCACTTTGTCCCCATGTAGTTGGGTTACAGCACTGTGCCACAATTACATAGAGATCAGTTCGTGTCAGTGGCAGTGTCACAATAATTACTACTGTGATTGTTTAACATGTCATCGGATCTAAAACTGCCCTGTCAACGTTCATCAATGGATTCGACATTTATTCTGCGTTTTATGAAGATGTTAAATATACAGTGTGGCAAGATATGGTACTTTTTATTTATCATATGGTAATTTTTCTATATTTTTCTATAGTGGTTTAAAGAGAGAGTGATTACCTGCCAAACCTGTTCTCTTCAGAATCAGAGCTCCATAGTGATTAGTTTCACCAGGGACTATGAACATTATTTGGTCTTAAACTTAAGCCTTAATAAACAAAGGCAACATCTTCTTAATGATGGGAAGAGCCCATCGTAAATAAACCGGGTCTCTCGAGGATGGTAGTTGACGGAATAAGTGATTTTACCACACACAATTATCTGTTTTACAGCTTTTAAGAAAATTATGAAGAAAGCGACACTTTTTCTTTTATTACTGATAACGATATGAATAGCCATTGAGGAAATAAACAGAGGTCACTTTATTATGGCTACAGCGATTGAATTAGTTGAACGTTTTAATAGATTTCAACTATAGATGTAACCACCCCGGCCACTCAACTATAAATGTACCCACCCATACACGTTCAGTGGTATTGACCCACCCACCCATACACTTACAGAAGTATTGACCTATCCACCCACCTACCCATGAACAATGGTATTGACCCACCCATCTATACACTTACGGTAGTATTAAAGACAATCAAATTGTGGAGCGCTAGTGTAGTCCCAGCTAAATGTAATGCAGTTTAAACCAGCTGTTGTTGCAGACCTCACTAACTAATAGGAAAAATTCCCATTAGATGGAGTATCTATCGTACGTGTATATAATCAAGGACCGCGGTAACTAGAAAAGACGGTGGTGTCACAAGGTTGCCCAGTAGACTGTCACGTCACATGGTGACATCATCTGGTTTGAATATACTGTATTATTAAATACTGTAAACTACAATTACCTATCACATATAATCTTAAAGCTAAATACTAAGCAAGCCACAAGCGACTCTCACTGGTCTCAGAGGAACCACTAAGGATGTCACATCACAGTATGGGCGAAAAGTCTGGTCATCTTGTGAATATTGTAGATAGTACTTTGACGCGGTTGTCACCGGAAAATGTAGATTATAGTTCTTTATCTTTGCTTGATCTAACTGAGGCAAAAAAACTGTTGAGTTCATCAGCGACTCTTAAGGGTCCCTGACGAGCTCCTCGTCAATGTTCAATTCAATATGTTTGTAAACTGCTAAGGGTTTTTTTATTGATTATGACTCATGATGTCTTCGATATGTTTCGTGACGTTAGCAAGGCTTTGGTAACATGTTAAGCTTTTGCAGCTTTGATGAACTTTCTGTAAATAGATTTATAATTTTGAAAATATTCTTTGAATTGGGTGTTTGGCATGTGTTTCTTGATTTAAGAGAGAAATAATAATCTCTCTCTCTCTCTCGAAACACGGATACCTTTAGTAATCTAAGTGCACTTTTTTTCTTTTTTTTTTTGAATACCGTAGTTTATTTGAGGGAGCAGCTCGTGTTAAAGTGAAAATTCAAGATGTCTTCACATTTCTTAAACATAAGTACGGCTGTACGTTCAAAATTTATAAAACCCCAATCCTCTTGCGAAAGCATAAAGTTTAGGAGTTCTACAGACAGTAATGGAAAGAGTCATTAAAATTAAAGTTGCTTGAAATTAAAGTTAGCAAGATTCGGAACGTCTCCTTTTGTAAAGAGATTAAAACTAGTAACTAACTATGATCATATGATCGGATGTTCACGTTGGAGACTAGTAGGAATTGATTTAATTTTTTCCTGAACTTGCATACTAGTGTTCTCTTATAAGAGAAAACTAGTATTCAAGTACTATAACTCACAAAAATTGCATGAGTCCTGTGGTTACCTATGAAGGGACAACCAAATCAAAATGTCAAAAATAGAAATCATGGTGGTAGAAACTCTCTAAAAATAATTAAAATAAAACATTGGTTGTTACATTCCACAACATTGTTTATGCGTTTTGTATCATGAAAATGATTTTATATATAATTTGAGCAATTTATGTTTTAAATGTGATAAAATATTGTATTTTTAATCTCAATGTAAATAAATTTTTCCAGTAATTCAATGTTAACTGCGCTTATAGTTTTTCCTTTTTTTCTATTACTCACTTGACATAAGTGCACTTAGTGGCTTTTGAATGAAGCTCACGTGCGGTGTTGCCAAGAGTACCGCGTTTGACTTACGACAAAAAATACTTACTAGTTGAGTTAGAAACAAATCCACTTAAATACATTTTTAATTGATTCAAACAATATTATAATAGAACATTATGTAGAAATACAATAAGGACAGTTTATAAACAATAGAAAACAGTAATCTTAGATCCACGATCGTGATATGTTTACTCACACTCATATCCACAATATCTAAAAAGTAGATTATAGAACAGTTGCATTTTAAAGACCTGAAACGTGGCAACAATTAAGGCGTTGCTATGGTTGCGACTTGCATACACCACCACGCCATTGGCTGTAGCATTTACAAAGACACCTCATAATTCCAGCATTTGCTGGAATTCATAATTTCTAACTGAAGTAATCGAAGTGCACAGATTCAACATCACTCGTGAGAGTAAGAAGAAGGTTGATTTGTCTGTTGACACCTAGAAGCATCAGCTGAATATGTTTTATCAACTGTTCGTGTTTGTTATCGAGGTCACTACAGATCGATTTTATACTATAAGTGTAATTCAATTTAAAGTACTGCAAACATGAACAATAAATTGTAAGTATTAAATGCTTAACTACAAAAATCTTAACCTAGATGTAGTGATGTTCTCTAAATAGGATGCTACGAGAGTTACTTAAAAGGGAGTCCTAAGTGCCTCGTCCTAAGTGCCTCAGGCTATTCCTTTATCATTATTGTCTGAGGTAAACGAAGATATCAAGCTACAAGGATTGATTACAGGGTAGGTATGTCCAAGGTTGATGAAGTCCAATGTTCCTCCAGTCGTTTATTATAATTGCGTAAGGTAAAAATTCAACATGGTTCTAATGATTCAAAGCTTAATGAGAGGGGAGGTACAAGGGCAGTTGGTGAAGTCAATGTTATTAACGCATTTATCATAATTTTGTAAGATAAAAAGCCAGCAAGGATCTGTTGCTATAAGGCTTAATTAGAGGGGAGGTACAAGGGCAGTTGCTGAAGTCAATGTTACTTAACACATTTATCATAATTTTGTAAGATAAAAAGCCAGCAAGGGTCTGTTGCTACAAGGCTTAATTAGAGGGGAGGTACAAGGGCAGTTGGTGAAGTCAATGTTACTTAACGCATTTATTATAATTTTGTAAGATAAAAAGCCAGCAAGGATCTGTTGCTACAAGGCTTAATTAAAGGGGAGGTACAAGGCCAGTTGGTGACTTCCAATGTTACTTAACGCATTTATCATAATTATGAAAAAAATGCCAGCAAGGATCTGATGCTACGAGGCTTAATTAGAGGGGAGTTACAAGCAGGGCCGTCCGTAAGCCAGCTTTGACAAAGCAATGTTATTTTGGGAAGAAATGTTTCTCAGAACAAAAGTGTTGGCAGAAAGTTGTTTTGCCAATTATTTATCAACATGATCGTTTCCCCTGAGACCACCGTTCAGCCTCACTCCAAAGTAATAAACAAACTCTGATTCCTCGATCACATTCTTATTAAGTTCAACGGAAGGAAGTTTCACAGTTGTATTTAACTTGTACTTTGTTAACCTAATCTGAATAAAGGTTTTTTTTCTGTTTTGCAATGATGTAAAGAAAGGGTTTTGTGGATTTATGTGGAGATTGTAGCTTGAGAAGTATTGAGAAGTGGCTTTACTGTTAAGGAGGGATTCTTGTTTTGAGTTATTTAATTCTTTATGAGAGGTCTAAATAGGAATTATCATCTGTGAAGATAGTGAACAGCTTGCCAGTAAGGAAGTCAATTATTCTTATTGGTATATATAATGAATAGAATGGGTTCAAGAATAGATCCCTGTGAACTTTGAATGTGATTGTTTTTGGTTTTAGGGTGTATTAAACATGAGGTCTTGTTCATGAGCATGTTTTTCAGCATGCTCCCGAGCAAGTTTTCCTGTGTAATATAGGGGATTTTGGACATAGACATGCTGATGTAGACATGTTCGTGAACATCCATTCGGTTTGATATTTGTGACTTGCCTACAATAGGTACTAAGTACCACGTGTAATAGGTCTCCAAGCCAACTTAGCGTACTGCGCATGCGCAGCTCGTTTTCCGTGCCCAGTGCCTGTTTATTTCCTGTTTGTTTGTTGTAGTTAACTTGTCCTCGCGTGTAATACACCCTAAGAAGATTTTCTGATTCTGTTTTTATCGAAAATTCCATTTTGTTTATTTGAGACCTATCGGATAGATATGACTGCCCAACAAAAGGAATTCTCAAGTTAGAATGAGGTTTCTGTATTCTAAAAAAAACCCAACTATTATTGGAAACTTATTTTTTAATTAGGTTAACCCACAAGCAATGTTTTTGGTACGAGGAGGGAGGAAGGCGCCAAGACCTTTTTGCCCCGGGTGCCGTCAACGATAGGGACGATCCTGGGTACAAGGGCAGTATCTGACATCTTGTGTTACTTAGCTCATTTGTCATAATTTTGTAAGATAAAAAGCCAGCAAGGATCTGATGCTACAAGGCTTAATTAGACGGTACAAGGGCGTTTGGTGAAGTCCCAAGTGCCTCCAGTCATGTTACTCTGCTCTTTGATGGTCACACATGAACTTGTTTGAGAGAAAATTAGTTTCAAAAGCGAAAACGTTATTTGTGTTATGTTTGATTAACTAATGTAGTTTTATAATTAGCAAAACACGTGTTGTTAGACATAATTAAGAAGTGACTGCACCTGCTTGTTAGTCCCTGATATTTGAGGATGGTAAACATGTTTTGGAACCAGTAGGGTAATAAATCAAATGTTATGAAAATAAATGTTGATTTATTCGGAGGGAGGAAGTGGATTGGGCTTGGAGTATGTAAATATAATTACAACTAATATATGATATAATAAAAATATATAGTTCTTAGATTAATAACAAAAAATCGTATTCAAATTGTTGTAAATTAAATTAATTGTTTTTGTTTATGCTCCATACACCAATTTACAAACATGAAATTTGCACTTTTGAACGTGATTGTAATTAAAAGTTTATTTTTATTGAATTGAAACATTCAAATCAGGTAAATACTTACCTTGAAACCACATTTCGAGGGTTGAAGGCTGAACAGAGCTTAATAAACTATTACAATATAACTTACTGTTTAAACTGTTTATATAGTTCTTGCCAAAGATCACACTCACCCATTGAATTCAAAACAAGGGATGACATATCTCAAGTATTATAACTGTATTTCAAAAATCCAATTACACTAAATAAATGTGTAAATTGATTTATCAATCAGTAGCATTACTCTCTAAGTAACTTTTAATCTAACATAGTCAAACGTGCACAATGATAACGATAGAGTACAAATTATATCGACACTTAATAACATCGTCTAATTAATTATTCAATTCAGTCTTCTGCCAAATCTGCTTACAGCCTCAATCTCACGCGTACACGTCGAAGGTGTAGTAACGTGTTTAGTGAGATCTAATTTTATATTTATAAGAAGTATAAACGTGTTGGGCTTTGATACACATTGAGATATCCTTTGAGCAAGATTACATTAACGTATGTTTCTACTTAAAATAATTCATTTTTGAGAGGTAATATTTAAACAAATTTTATAAAAGTATAATATTGTAGTTGTAGAATTAACTTTTGTAATTTTAAAATAGCAATACCAGGTTACATAATTTTGTTTTTTAACAATACAATCCAAATTATTTTAACGGAGTGCAGGAAACATTCGTCTTGGGCGTAATATTATCGGACATGATATCCACATTGCTGAGGTTAATTATCATGTATCAACCTTGCCAATTGTTTATAACTTTCCACATCTGGAACAGCTTCTACGTCTTCGACGAACATAAGGATTGACCTGAGCTTCTACGTCTGGGACAAACATAAGGATTGACCTGAGCTTCTACGTCTGGGACAAACATAAGGATTGACCTGAGCTTCTACGTCGGGAACAAACATAAGGATTGACCTGAGCTTCTACGTCTGGGACAAACATAAGGATTGACCTGAGCTTCTACGTCTGGGACAAAAATAAGGACTGACCTGAGCTTCTACGTCTGGGACAAACATAAGAATTGACCTGAGCTTCTACGTCTGGGACAAACATAAGGATTGACCTGAGCTTCTACGTCTGGGACAAACATGAGGATTGACCTGAGCTTCTACGTCTGCGACAAACATGAAGATTGACCTGAGCTTCTACGTCTGGGACAAACATAAGGATTGACCTGAGCTTCTATGTCTGGAACAAACATAAGGATTGACCTGAGCTTTTACGTCTGGGACAAACATAAGGATTGACTTGAGCTTCTATGTCTGGGACAAACATGAGGATTGACCTGAGCTTCTACGTCTGGGACAAACATAAGGACTGACCTGAGCTTCTACGTCTGGGACAAACATAAGGATTGACCTGAGCTTCTACGTCTGGGACAAACATAAGGACTGACCTGAGCTTCTACGTATGGGACAAACATGAGGATTGACCTGTACTAAATCATAAAACATAACCCCATTTACATTACTATACTTTAAAGTATGGTTCTTCGTTCACGATTGAAAAACCAACAGAGATAGATATAGCAAAAAGGTTGAATAAAAAGTATTTGATTTTTATAGACCTTTAATGAGATGTGCTACATGGCATAGGGTTATATTCAAAAATCATTATTTAGATATATATATGTTTCAAATGTTTACAGATTATTTTTAATGTTGAAGTTATGTGCCTAATCTTATTTTATTTTAAAGGACATTTCATTAGTAGAATTGGATAACAGAGTTTCAGTAACACCAGCTTAAAAACATAAATTTTTTACACTTTTGGCCACCCGGTTCCTAGCGGTAAGAATAATTTAAACATTTTTTCTAAAAATGATAAGACTTTTAATACACGGCAAACTGTGATTTGAAATTTCTGAGATTCGAAGCTGTGACCATCATTTTTGGGTTAAAATTGTATTTTAAATGTAACAAAAACAATGTTGGAACTGTTGCCATGTATATATATATATCAGGGTTTCAGTTTATTGCATCGTTCTATATATCGAACGGTCCAACCGCAGGAGATTGCGGCGCAGTGGTCCGAAACACACAGAATACTAAATTATTTTATCATTATAGCTATAAAAGAATTAAATGATAAAATAGCAATCTCGATGTCTTTTATTATTAATAAGTTCAAAGCAACCAGTCTTCGTAATACTAAGGGATTACATTGTTTCAAAGGTTTTAAATTTCACTGACATTTGATAAAACTAGTGTCCTGTTTATATAGGTAATTTTTACGTTTTATATTTTTTGAGGTTCACTTCAATATCTAAAGGTAAGAGGTAAATTAGGGTCTGACAATACAAGGCTTGATTAGAGGGAAGGGACAAGGACAGTTGGCGAGGCCCCAAGCGTTGTTCATTTACAAGGGGTGCCCTTTGTTGGTAACATTTCCATAGATAATAAGAGAAGAAAAATATTTAAGGAAAACTATTTAGTTACCTGTTTCAATAAATACTGTCTAATTTTATATAAAATATCATGATAATTTCTTAAGAACAATGTACTCTAGTGTATAATTGTTATAGCTATTAAAATAAAGTGATCAGTGCTTTGCATATTTTTAGGTGTGATTACATATTTTACAGTTTGATTTGAGGGTTTCCTTTTTTCAGTATTTCAAGTTTATTATATTGTTGTGCACTTTCAATTTGTATAGTAAGTTCTAACCCACAAAATACCTTTCAACTTGTTTTGTTCACTTACTATTTATGACACTCGGTTTACCATTTTACTGCTGGCCTCTTTAAGGTAGTATTTATTCATGTACCTTTTTTATTTCTTGGTTTATTTCTTGTTATAATTTTATTTAATAATGCTAGTCCAATCTGTATTCATTTCTGGTATATTATCAATCTCATATGTTCACTATATTTCACAACGATAGAAAACAATTTTTGTATAGACTGTTCGTTACAATAAATATAACAACCGTAATAACTCAGCATTTCCGCATTTCCACTAAAATGAATACAAAAATATCATTACCATAACTTACGAGTAAAATACCAATCCAATTTCATGTCACAATTAGTCATAGATTTTAGTACAAAAATATGTTGTTACTTAAATTAGTAAAAGTGATTGTAAGAGCTTGTAAGACCTAATTACTACAATTAGGTATTTTTATGAGCTTAAAACTCTATCCAATTGTATATAAGTTTACGAATAGAATCGCGCATGTTTAAGTTTGGTTTTCCTGTATGATAAATCAAGAGCTTTTTAAAATTATAAAGCTCGTAATACGTAAAGCCGTTTTTTTTCAACGCAGCTTCTCCCTTATTTCTTGATAAAAATAAATGGTCGAGTTGTAAAATAAGTTGTCTCTGTTCGTAGTTGTGTAATAAGGTCTTGATTCTTAAATATTTTCACCCTGCAGGGCATGGGAAGCCATTAAAGTATGTTTTTCGGCTATTGTATAATTAGAATAATATGAAAAGAGATTTAAACGAATCGAAAAGTAACAGCTGTTTAAAAGTAAATAATGATTTACAACAAGTTTTACAGCTGTTGTAATATAAATAATGATTCCGAACAAGTTTTACAGCTGTTGGAATGTAAGTAATGATTCCCAACAAGTTTTGCAGCTGTTGGAATGTAAATAATGATTCCCAGCAAGTTTTATATGTGTTGGAATGTAAATAATAATTCCCAACCGGTTTTACAGCTGTTGGAATGTAAATAACGATTCCCAACAAGTTTTACAGCTGTTAGAATGTAAATAATGATTCCCAACAAGTTTTACAGCTGTTAGAATGTAAATAATGATTTCCAACAAGTTTTACAGCTGATGGATTGTAAATAATGCTGTTTGTAATATTGAGGACTTTAGGTTTAGATCGTTCATAAATTTAAACCAGGGAAGGTTGTAAGCAAGATTATATTCAAATTCCATTTTAGGGCTCCGCTCTACTGGACTTGATGGTTTCAATGGGAATATAATGCATGTATTTTGATTTTTTATTATTCTTCAGCTGTTGAACCAAAGCAAATGTAATGAACACGATTTAAATAGGCTAAATAATATCATTGTGGCAAATCAAGAATATTATTTATTTACAGTGTGAGTGAGATACTGTAAATAAATTTAATACTGTGATTTTACTTAATAAAGTTAACCTACTATTATTTGTGTAGTAGTCGAAAGTCACAGGCCGAGGCTGAAGGTCAAGTTGTAAGGAACGCAGGGAATAATGAGATTGACATGTGAAGCGTGCAAGGGTATTCCCTAGCAGTAAAAAAAATCACTTATTAAGTTGGTTTGATATTATTATGTTAAAGACAATTCCTTTTGTACTTATTAATTTTAAAGAGTCTTGTGTCAATTAGTGCAGTTTTTATCAATAGATAAATGTGAGTGTTAAGCAGTAAAGATATTGATTCTCCCTCAGACCAATCAGGATACAAGCATTACTACACACCTATATATATATATATATATATATATATATATATATATATATATATATATATATATATCTTGTATATCTTGTATATCTTGTAGCACAGACCTGTATTTGAAATAGGTTCATCTGTATGAAATTAAATGTAAATTAAATAATCTAATTTATAATTGGACAGTAGAAAGTACCTTTTAGCCTACTAGAGCGGTAATAAGTAAGAAACCAAATTTATAAGGATAATGTTATCTATTTTAATCCATGTTTCCCGAACTTAGAACTGAGGGATTCACCTTGCAATTGTAAACGAGCTTCTAAACAAGTGCAGAAATAAATTTAAGGAGGGCGACAATTTGTTTAGCTACCAAAATTAAGTTAAGAGTTTAACCTTTAAAATATTTAATGGTAAAGAATAAGAAGGATAAAATGAGCAATATTTTTAGAAACTTGTATCTTTTGACGAGTAGAAAGAGGAAATAGGGTTAGACTATGGAAATCCTTTTTTTTTAACTCACCAGGATATGATAGGAGAGAAGAAATGAGAAGGTAGAAAAGTATTTTCATTCTCTCCACAAGTATAGGAATCCTTATTATTATAGATATATAATCTTAATAGGAAGGATAATCTAAAATATTAAAGTAAAAGAAAAACTAAATTATATAAGATAAAATGTATAATATACTAGAATCTATATTTTCTGGTCACAACCACGTCATTACTGAAATGAAATGAAAAATGCCTTTATTTGGTGAGGTTTAGGAGTAAACAGTCCTCTCTAACACCTAACCTTTTACAAATTGTAAAACATTTACAAATAATATAATGTTCTGATGCATTAATAAAAAAATAGAAACAACTAAGAATAAGCCTAATAGAATTAATTAATAATATAGCATATAATAACAAGAATAAAGAATATTATTCTGAAAAATAAACACGTACAACCAATCATCATTCATACTATCAAACCCATAAGACGACTACAGTCGCCGCCCACCCCCTACACGTCCCGCGGAAGCATCCGTTGACTCCAACCCAAAGCGAGCGCGCCTATCTACTCGTATCATTCTAATATTATCAGGCAGCATATACCATAAATGGTAAGCTGAAACAGAAAATGGTCTGTTATATAATGTGGCACAATTACTGGGGCTCATAGAAGAAGCGCTCCCTGACGAGTATTGAAGTTGTTTATCTCGGACATGAACTTGAAATGCTCGGACAGGTAACATGGTATCTTTATATGAAGCAAGTTAAAAAAAATAAGAAGACCATGATATTCACGCAGCTGCTTTAATTTCAAAACTGACAGTTGTGTAGAAATTGGAATAACATGATCTTGACAGCGAAGGTTGAAAATAAACTTGATGAGCAAGCTGGAGCTTGTCCAAGAGCTTAACAGTCATGTCATTGATCACAGTGTTACAGTAAATAAAATGTAGAAACAAAAAATGTTACTGATAGCAATTTGGATTAACGCGATTGTTTTCTGGAAGCAACGTAAACTCGACATTTGCTTTTAGATTTTTTGAAGACTCGTTGTTAGGTTTGTTTACATGCCCTTTTAGTTGTTCACACCAAAACCTAGTAAATGTTTCTTAGTTTTCTTGTTCTTTTAAGTGCCGCTCGTTTAGTGACATGTCAGGGAACATTGTGAGAAGTCAAATTTCAGTAATACAAAAAGCAATTTAAAAAATCAAAATAACTATTGGTTATTTTGTTGTTTTACAGATTACTGAGGCCAAATCCGAATTTCCGAATTATTGGAAAGGATTCATAGCAAAGAATTATTTGATTAAAAGAAAATTAAATTTTTTCGATACATTAAAAGTTAATTTCATTTTATTCCATTATTTGAGACAAGTTTTTAAGTTTGGTTTTCAATTTAAAATAAAGCATTTCGAGAAGAAGTTACATTTTAATTTCGTTGAAAAAGTGTTATTTTATTTTATTTAAATTTTACTTAAGAAGAAAACTTGGAAAATTTATTTTTTGCTCCTGAGTTTGAAAAATTTAAGATAAGCAAAAATAAATTTGTGGTCATTATTTTGGAGATTACGTTACAGTGGTTAGATTTGGTACGGTGTTTACGTCAGAACTAGTGTAAACCACACCAAAATAATCCGATGATAGCTGTTGCATATATAAAGCCTCTCCCTCTCCTCACTTCTCGCACAACAGTGTTGTCAGATATAAATTTATTATTTATTAATGATCAGTCTTAACATATGTTGCAGTAAACAAACATTATCAGTTTTTATTGTACAAAAATGTCCCTACGTGTTTTGGTTATGTATATTTAGTGGAATAATTGTGTCTATGTTAGCCATCGTTTTTTAATAATTACTGTATATTTATTATTGAATATGATTTATAACTATTTATTTTGAGGAATACTATTAGCAATGGATTACCAGAAACCTTTTTGACGATCACCAGAACGGCAACAAACTCTTCTCTCAGCGAACAGTATTGAACATATGCATACTGTCATAGATGATACATGTGGTTGAGTGGTTCTCAGAACCAATATGACAACACCGCCAAACATTTCATAGGACTATTTTGATGTGGTTTACACTATGGTATGTAAGTTGTTTGCTTATTCCAACTGCTGATTAATGAAACTATATGGAATTTGACAATTGTTTAAATTTTAAACAATTGTCAAATTGGTATTGTCATAAGGCTTGCGTTGATACTTCATAGAGCCCCTGGGGCGGTGCCCTGATGAAATTTCAAAATAAATATATGCCTATGTGCTAACTAGAGACTCTTTGTTTCCATGCAAAATTTCAGCTGAATGGGTCCAGTAGTTTTTGTGTAATTGAGTAACACACGCACATATAGACACACAACATTAGAATGTTATACAGGGTGAGTCACTGCTAACTACATTAACTTCGCCAGCGGGTTCCAGTGACAAAAAGGAACAAAAAGTTCAAATAAACCACTATCCGATTCTCAACCGTTTGGCTGTATCGGCGCATTTAGTGATTTTTAAAAATTACTCTACTTGTTACTGTTAGTTTGACGGTAAAACTAAACCAATTTTATTTATGATAATGAAAAGTAAAAGCCTTTGAAAGAGCATTAAATTCTCTATAAATTAAACATAGTACTCAGTATACAACCCCTTATATAATGTTTTGGAATAACTGTAAATTATAAAATATTTGTTACAGACGTTCTCATTTAAACTTTAAGTCTCAATTACAACAATTGAACTATTTGTATTGCATGTTCAATAATTTTTAAAACTTCATTTCTTATTTATCTTTAAAATATTGTACAAACATTAAGGAGTCATCCGCAAAAATGTTAAAATTTCATAAAACATTGATAAAGTACACTGGGGCTCATTGTATTGGTTATAAACAATGAACTAATAACTTGCATATCTGTAATGTTTGTACCAGCTGAATCATTTGGCTAAATAAGCTGACTGAGAATAAAATTGGTTTAATTAGTCTATTTTTAGACGAAAATACAAATTTTTAACAGGATTTTTATTAGGTATGTTATTTTAGGTACAGTTCACAAAAACATAATATGCTATCATGGCTCCCAACAGTTTTTATCATTTGAAAAAAATTTCAAAATGTCTTCCGTTTACTCTGCAATACATGCAAAGTATTTTTCTAAATTCCCTCACAGTCGCCTTCAAGTTCAGTTCATCACGTTCGAGTTGAGAATCTGTCAAAATACTTTAGTGTCCTCAATATTTAAACTGGACATACAGCAGAAATCTTGCCACACATATACACTATTAGTATCTGTACTATCTGGGTTTGAAATAATAGTTCTTAAATCTTCTACATTTCGAACTGGTGTGTGATAAAATGTTTGCCTGATATACCCCCAAACATATGTTAACGGGGGGTAACAAAATGGTTCTAATTTATTACCCAATTTACAGTTATTCCAAAACTTTGTATATGGGGTTGTTGTTTGAGTAATATATTCAGGGCCATCCGAAGGGTGAGGGAGCGAGCGGGGTGGTCGCCCCAGATGCCATGGTCAGGGAAGTACCACGTCCAAGAGGGAGCTTAATTTTTGAGAATAAGTTGCAAAAACATTTTATGAAATGGTTAAAGAAAAGCTCTTAAAAATAATATAAACACTAATTCTAATAGCCGACGAGAAATTAAATAGAGCATGTCTAGAACAGAGCCATTAGAAAAGCATAAGCTATTCTAATAGCCTTCTCTTAGAGCATGTCTATACAACGGCCAACATGACAAACAGGGTGGATACTTGCAGACTGCCGCTGCCGTCGAACCACCATCGGTCGGCAGCCGGCGTATGAATCAAAAAAGACGAACCGCCCTCTATACTAAAGACTCCTGTCTTTGCAATCATCATTCATTATTACGTAGATGTGTATGTATACATATGTTACCCTTAGTTATCTGTACATCATCGGTATTATTTGTTTGATATATTATTTAATTGTCATGTTTTATTGTAATTGGATATAACGCCTGTAATAAAGCTTTGTAAAATAAGTAAATTATCAAAGTCACATTTTATTTCTTGATTAAGAGTGGACGGACTAATTATATGGATTTGTAAATTAACCTAACCTAAATTGGTAAAAGGTTAATTTAGATTACAAGATATTTGGTAACACTGTTCAATTAAACATTTTTTAAAGCCTTTTTGAATTTTTAAAAATCATCTATTTCAGCTAGCTTAGGTGTTAATTAAGAGAGTAAAATACTCGGATTTGTTTTAAACAGTTTCAAATTATGGTACATTGAAGGACTGTTTCTGGTGTTATGGAGTGCTGACGTGCCTTTTCAAGTTATTGTTCTTTAACGTGGGAAATCTTCAAACGTGTAGATTAATTAGCTTAGTTATTTAAATTGAACTTTACATTATTCTGTTGGTTTAATTTTAAAAACACATCTTACAGATATTTTTTTAAAGTACAAATATGTAACAAACTGTGATTCATCGGCCACATCCTACCAGTACAACGGAGGGAAGTTTCACAGTTGTACCTAGGTTGTAGAGTACTTTGTGAACCTAACCTGGTTTGGAAAAAAAGTGTTTATTTTTTCCTATTTTGCCATAAGTGCAGAAATTGGGGGTTTTTGTGGATTTATGCTGAGCTTGATGCTTGAGAAGTATTGAGATATGACTTTACGGTTAAGGAAGGGTTCCTGTTCTAAGTTATTTAATTTTTTATGAGAGGTCAAAATGGAATTATCATCTGTGAAGATAGTACGGAGCTTACCAGGAAGGTATTCAGATATGTCATTGATATATAAAATGAATAGAATGGGTTCAAGAATGGATCCTTGGGGAATTTTGAATGTGATTGTTTTTGGTTTTAGCGTGTATTAAACGTGAGGTCTTGTTCATGAGCATGTCACATCAGCATGCCTATGAGCAAGCCCTCCCGTATAATATAGGGGCTTTTGACATAAACATGCTGATGTGGACATGCTCGTGAACATCTAAACAATTAGATATTTGCGACTTGCCACAAGCATGTCCCGTGTGTAATAGGTCTCCACGCCAACTTACCATAGTACGCATGCTTGCCTTCTTTTTCCCTACCAAAGCCACCATGCTGTTTATCTTGTTTATATTATTTTTACCTGTTTGCTTCTTGTATTAAACTGTTTTTTGCAATTATTATTTTTAAAACTTTGTGCAAATGTGATTTTCAACGTTTTAATCCATAATTTTGTATTTTTTATATTTTTTTTCTTTGGCTACTAGCCTTAGAACTTATAATGAACGAGAATAAATCATATTCCAGATAATAGTGAACTAATTTTGCAAACAGGAGGGTAAATTGTTTATGGAAGGGAAAAAGTAAAGAATAGTTAGGCTATAACTAAAAGACAACTAGCTTATATAGCAGGTATGGAATGGGAACAATTGAATGTATCTCAATTTTGTTCAGAAGATGTCTGTCATTTGGCAGCCACAAAGATTATTAGTCGAGAGGGTCCTGTTATAATTCTAGCAGTCTATAGAGTGCCTGGATATAGCTGTGAGGATTTTTTCGATTGTATGAGCCAGTGTTTGGATAGGATCCTTCATATATCATCAACCATTATAGTTCTTGGGGATTTTAATATTGATGTTTTGGGCCAGGATAATTCTAGTAAGGCGTTTTTGAATATAATGAAATCATATGGGCTGCGCTGTACAATCGATTCTTTTACGCGGGAGTTTAAAAATTCAAAGAGTGCCATCGACAACATTTTTACCAACATTCCAGAAAGTAGCATATCCAGCCAAGTCATCGTAGCTGCGCTGTCCGACCACCATGGCCAGCTTGCAGAAGTTAACTTTGCACCTAAGTCTGCTTCGAAACCGGCATTTAGGGAGGCACGACAATTTTCACCACAAAATATTGCAATTTTTAGAAAACTTCTTGAAAAAGAAGATTGGCAGGATGTTTATGCTGTGGTTGGAATTAATAGTAAATTTGACCAATTCAATAGTATTTTTCAGCATTATTTTAATATAGCTTTTCCAAAAATCAAGAAAAAAATTAACCATAGGGGGCCGACCGGGAAGTATACGGTTACAAAGGAAATATTGCATCTTAAGAATAGGCTTCATTTTCTGTATGATCTCACTAAGGATCTCGATTCAAACCATCCCCTAAGAGTTCAGTTTAGACAAACAAAGAATTCGTATAGGAAAGAAATTCGTAAGTCGAAGTCACAAAATGTTTTGAAAAAAATTAATAGCTCCTCTAACAAATCCAAAACCATATGGGGGATAATCAATGATAACATGCCCTCAAAAAAAGTAGAGAGCGGGAATATAATTTTGATTGACGAGCATGGGGGACGTGTTAGTGCTCCTTCTGATGTAGCAGATATGTTTAATAGCTTCTTTTCGTCGGTTGGTCATGGTGGTGCCAGCTCTGTGGGCGGTGGTGCTGTGCCCGACAATACATTTCCTAAGTCCCCCAAAAAATCTATGTTTCTGCCTCTTGCAACACATGTACAGATTGTGGGCGTCATTCAGTCGTTAAAACCCAAAACATCTGCCGGTTGGGATGAAATTTCATCTAAACTTCTAAAACAGGTATCTGATCTTATTTCCCAACCCTTAGCACACCTGATAAACACTTCGTTTCAAGAAGGTAATTTCCCTGACGCTCTGAAACATGCTGTGGTCAAACCTCTTCATAAAAAGGGAAGCAAGACAGAATGTAATAACTATAGACCCATATCATTACTTCCTACCTTTTCCAAAATATTTGAAAAATTATTTGCTGAGAGTCTTGTTTCGTTCTGTTTTAAGAATAACATCTTTTCCCCTAAACAATTTGGTTTTACAAGGGGGAGGACAACTGTTGACGCAATTCACCATGTGGTTTCCTTTTTGGTTGAGGCACTTGATTCAGGGGAATTGTCTTTAGCAATATTTTGGGACCTCGCTAAGGCATTTGACACTGTCGTTCGTAAGATCTTACTAAGGAAACTTTATAAATTGGGTGTTAGAGGGGTCGCTTTGTCGTGGATTGCTTCTTACTTGAGTGGAAGGACCCAAACTGTTCAAATGCCCTATACGGATGGTACTGGCTGTCGGCGATCTATGAATTCTTCAATATCCAATATTGACATAGGCGTTCCTCAGGGATCTATTTTGGGTCCACTCCTTTTCCTCCTTTTTATTGTTGACTTGCCTGATTGTATATCTGAACTTTTTGCTGAGATTTGTCTTTATTGTGATGACACCGAGGTTTCTCTGAAGGCAAAAACCATTAAGGATCTTGTGGCGAGAGTCTTTGGTGAGTGTGAGAAGATTATCCAGTGGTTTGTTGACAATAAATTAATTATCAATAGCACAAAAACGAAGGTAATGAATTTCTCTATATCTAACTCAAAAGAAAATAGTCAATCTTCCTACTTGATTGGAAATAATGTGATCGAAGTTTGTGACTCAACAAAGTTTCTTGGCATATGGATAGATAAACATTTGAAGTTTGGTGATCACATTGATTATGTTTGCAATAAGCTGAGCTCTGGCATATTTGTTTTGAGGAATTTGGCTGCTTTCGCTGATTCTAAGGTGCTTCTTACTGCATATTATGGGATGATATTTCCACATTTATCATATGCTGTTGCAATTTGGGGGAGTGAATGTTTTCGAACTAATTTCGTTTTTAAACTACAAAAGAAAGCAGTGAGGATAGTTTTTAACTTACCGTACAGGGCATCTTGCCGTGAAATCTTCAAGCAGAAAAAGATATTAACTTTTCCTTGTTTGTACATGTTCAATTGTGTCACTTTTGTAAAGAAACACCCTCAAATGTTCCGCGTTGATCACAAGCAAAGTAGGTACAACCTCAGGCCAACAAATAATGTTGACATTCCTTCTCACAAAACAAGTTTCTTTGAAAGACACCTAAGATACCGAGGGGCCCAGCTCTTCAATGCACTGCCTGAGACTCTTAAAGCGGATGGCGATGTGGGAAGGTTTGAGAGGGGGGCAAGAAGCATGTTCCTTGAAAAGGCCTTCTACGGTGTCGGGGATTTTTTGTCCACCTCTCCCCCTGTAAACAGTAATTAAGAGACGGCCACCTAAATAAATTGTAATCGAGTCTTTAGTTTATTAAGGATACTGTTAATTATTTTATTGTTCTTTGTTTTTGTAAATATTATGTATATCATGTATAGCATGTATATTATGATAATTTGACGCAATTATGCAGAGGTATTTCTGTTATCAATAAAGATATTCTGATTCTGATTCTGATTCTTATAATACACAATTTTGACTGTCAGTATCTATCCCTTTTTATTTATCAGGAAGCCCACAACAATGTCCTCGGGTGTAATACGTTTGTCAGCAAGGCCACAAGCTTGCTCATGAGCTTTTCATCGTGTTTAATACACACTAAAAGGGATCTTTACTGCCACACCAAACTGTCGTACCAAATTCTTTCTGTATTCTAAAAAAAAGCAATTAATGGAAACTTATTTCTTAACTATAAATTATTCATTCTGACATAACTCCGGTTACACCAAATTCAATGTTTTTGGTACCAGGAGGGAGGGGTCGTTAAGACTTATTTTGCCCCGAGTGCCGTCAACGATAGAGATGGCCCTGACAATGTTTAATTTATAGCGAATTTAATGCTCTTTCAAATGGTATCACTTTCCATGTCATAAATAAAATTGGTTTGGTTGTACCGTTAAACTAACAGTAACAATTTATACCCTGAAACAGTAACACACATACAGCTATATAAGCTGTTATTTGAGCCATGTCACAAACTAGCTTTATTAGATCCGGCGCAAGGCGTTGAGTTTTTAGTTTTAGAAATATCACTTTTAAAGTTGTATGTATACAGAACTCCCCAACCACATACAATTCAAGTAATAACAAAATTACTCATGAGTTTTTTCAAACACTATTTGATCCAGTATGAATGTCGTTATTTGATCTTGCATGATGTGTATAGTTGTTATTATATCTTCTAGGTAGCCTAGAGGGAGGAGGAGGACCTTTCTGCTGTGCGCGTAGTTGTTCACTGCATTGCATTGTTCACTGATAGCTTTAAATGTATTGCAGTGGGCCTGATTCACTGAAGCTTATTTCCTCAGGGGCTCGAAATTCTATAACCGAATATGTAGAAAGAAGGAATTTCCTTATTCAAGTTCGTCGGTCTATTGTCTTAGCTTTGAGCAGTAGAATGTTACAGTAATTTAAAACTTGGGTACTATAAAGAATAAATGTTAACTGTATATAATATCGCAATTAAAATAAGGCATTAACGAAAGATAAACTTTAATCTCAAGTAAGTAGTCATGTTTTATACTTTACTTAACTATTCAGAAGCGTAGAATTGTTAGCTCCAATGTAGAGGATCAAGGATCCATATTCCACTAGGTACAATATAATTTAATATTATATTTTTAAACTGCTGTCAAATCTTTTAAAGTTTTGTTAATATTGAACTGGCATTGAAACTGGCAGCTTACTGGTAAATTAGCTATTGGTAATGTAAATTTAACAAAATATTTCCATAGGACAAAGTACTCTAAGACATTCAACAATGATTATGACTAGCAAAATATTTAAAACCTTGTACGTATTAAAACATAAGAAGGTTGGCTTAGTAACTCTTAAAATAAACATTTTAAAATATATTCTTTAATGATAAAGAAATAAACCCACGTTTTAAATGTTTTCTAAATTGAAGAAATAAATACACACACAATACAGTAACATTTAAATGATATACCTGAGGCCTTCCGAAATCAAAGTTTTCTTTATAAAAAGCATTAAGTAACTAAAACATACTTGTTTTGTTCCTTCAAAGCTAATATCACTCACTCACTCACTCACTGTCTCACGTATACAAATTCTAACCCACTTCTAGGTGAGCTAAAAACTTAAAATTCGGCACAATTGTAGATTTAACCAAGTAACCAAAGGTAAAATTTAAAAAAATAAAAATTGTTTGTTTTTAATTTCCGAAAAAAATTTAAATGGTGGACTGAAATTTTGAACCGTGTGCAGAGGTTTACTTACGGCTTCATTTTGGGCAAACCGTTTGTTGTAGAGCAAATCTGACATCATATTCCAGATGTGTAATTAAATTTCCTAAAATGTAGGTATTGTACAATTTTTTGTATTTTTTTACAAAAAAAAAAAAAAAAAAAATAACTATGCAAATAATCGTTAAATACTTATTTTCGTCCGAAAAATTCTATTTTTGTTAGGTTTTACGTATTTTATTGCCATTTTAACCTTATAGACCATTTACAACTGTGTTATGAACATTGCTATAAAATTTGATTTTTGATTTTTATAATCCAGAAATAATTCAAAATGGCTGACTTGAAAACTCTGGCCTGTTTCCATAGTTGAAGTTTTTGTTTTACTGATACTGTAATGTTCAGTTCAAGAAGAATTTAACGAAATATTCAAATTAACAATAAAATGATGTAAAAAAGAGTTATATACATTTTTATAGTACATACTATAGTTTCTTCACAAAAAGTTGGTAAAATTGGTGTTCCTCCCATTTAAGGACGATTAAAATAAGCTAGAAACTTAAACCCTTACACACGTTTTACCTTCACTATAATGTTAATAAAAATGCTATTAATTAGATTTTGCACTTTCATAACCCATAAAAAATTCAAAATGGCTGACGTGAAAACGCTTACCTGTGTTTGCACAGTTGAGGTTTTTATTTTACTGAAGTAGTAATATTTAGTTTAGATTACACCTAAATAAATATTAAAATTATCAATTAAATTTTGAACAAAAGTATCGTATACATTTGTGTGGTGTGTACTGTAGTTTCCTCACAAAATGTCAGCAAATTTAACTTTAGTTGAAAACATGTTTTTTTTTAATAGTTCCTCCCATTTAATTAAAAGAAGCTAAAATCTTAAAACCTTCAATACTATTTACCTTCACTTTTTTGTTATAAAAAATGATATAAAATATTATTTGGCCCTTTCATAACCTAGACAAAATTCAAAATGGCTTACGAGAAAGCGCTTACCTGTTTGCACAGCTGAGGTTTTTGTTTGACTACGCTGTAGTATTTAGTTTAGATTTCATCAAATTAAATATTTAGTACCAGGAAAGCCGATCTCCGATCGGGTTAGTGTCTCATCTGTAAAAATTTGGTTTTGTTATTAGTTGTTTGATTTTGTTATAAACACAATAATTATCTCCCATTATGAAAATTATTAACATATATTTGAAAATATTTTCTAGAGAATTATTTTATTGATAAATTCTATTGAGAAGGTTGTTAGAATGAATATACTCGTATATAAATAAAATCACAAACATTTTTACAAAATAAGTATTATTTATTATTAAAAAACATAAAATATAATATATACAAATATATAAAAAAGTATTCAACACAATTATTATGGGAAAGATTGATTCAATATTAAAGTTTTTCATTTACAAAATTAAAATCTAAAAATGTCAGAAATAAATCATATAAAACACAAGTAAATTGATTTTAATATTAAAAACTAATGTGCAAATTATCTAATGCTGAATCAAAAGCTTCTAAATTTTCAAGAAAAAAGTCTTCGTCTTGGTACAAATCAGGTTCGATATTATTATATGCGTTATTTAATACTTCAGTCCAGACAACATTTCGTGTATAACCTTGAATTCGACTATTATTTTCTGCTGGTAATAAAATTTTTAGACTGTTTCTTCTCTTAACTCTTGGAAATGCTACGTAAAGCATACCGTGCATGAAAACCGGACTTCTTAAATCAACACCAACATACTCAAAGGTTTGGCCTTGAGATTTATGAATTGTCATAGCAAATGCTGGTTTGACTGGAAATTGATGTCTTTGCATTGAGCCTCCCAACTGACTTTTGTTTGATTCAAGAGTTATTCTGGGAATATGTACTTCTTGTCCGGCATGTTCACCAGTTATAATTTTTCCTTTAATTATATTGTTGCATAACTGGGTAACAGTGAGTCTAAAACCATTACAGAGACCTTCCCCAAGATCTAAATTTCTCAAAAGCATAATTATTGTGTTTCTTTTTAATTTTAGCTCATGTGGAGGTAAATCTGCAATTTCAATTAAATTTAGAAATTCAGGAGTAAATTGCAATGTATCTTCGGCTGGATCTTTTACTGAATCATAACTTTTATATTGCTTACTTTCACCCTCCAACTTTTCAATGATTTCAGCATTAATTTTGGCTACGTCCTTATTTAATGGTGCCAAGATTGCTCGGTCTTTCATATTTTCGTATTGTCTGTTAAGCAAACAGTTGCCAAAAACTTCATCAATTATATCACCATTTGAAATCATATCATTTGGAATTTTAATTTCATCCAACTCATTTTTTGGAAGTTCGCCATTCCCAACTTGTAGAAGATAATTAGCAAATTCCAGCTGTTCTGGATCGACACGCATATTTTCTGTTAGTGAAAAAAGTTTAAAATTATGCCATAAAGGGCTCTTTTTTATTGAAAATTCACAAGTTCGCTTCGATTAGCTCTTGGTTGAACTGGTAAACACTGTCGAAAGTCTCCTCCTAGAACTATAACTTTTCCTCCAAATGGTAAGTTTGGATTTGCTATACTTCGTAGTAACTCATCTATATTTTGAAGTCCGTATTTAGGAAGCATAGGAGCTTCATCCATTAAAAAAATATCAATTTTTGCAAGCTCCCTAGCCTTAGCTGATCCAGACTTTATATTGGAAACAGATTCTGCAGTTAAAGGTACTTTAAGACCACAAGTTTTATGGGATGTATGACCGTTTGGCAGAAGCATTGCTGCGATTCCTGTAAAAGGCATACACTTTACTTTATAATTTTCAGCTGAAAGAACATGATATAAAGTTTTATATATAAATGTTTTTCCAGTTCCTCCTGGCCCGTCAATAAAAAAGCATCTCTGCTGTAAATTATTATCAAGTGTATCTATTATGGAATCAACATTTTCAATTTGGTTGCCACGAAGTTGTCTTCTCATCTCTTCGCCAAGTGCAAAACATTGATCAATATTAATTATGTCATCATTTATTTCATCGTAGCCATCAATATCATCCATTTGAAATCGATCTACCCAAAATTGAAAATTTTGACCTTTCGTTGCTTGAGAATTGAGCTTATGAGCAATAATTCTGTAAGCTTTTCGAATAGCTTCATCAACAGAAGTACCATTTTCTCTGGTACGATGAATAAAATCTTCAGCCAAATCTTCTTTAAAAGTATCCCACAGGTTCTTCGGATTTTCAGGAGCACCAAATATTAATATTTGTGTAAAAAGAGTTCTCATTGCTTTTGGCATTTTCGATAATGCTGATTCTCGTAAGCCATCAATCCATTGTTTATCATCGTAAGTTAAACCTCTAGCTAAGCAAGCCTGTTTGTACGAATTACATTTTACACCATTAACCATAAGCAGATCGTCAAAACTCACAGTGTTGTTAACGTGATACAAAAGTAAACGTAAAAAATACAACTCAGGTTGTGCAACAAATGTAACATTATGTATTCTACCAATAACTCGAATATTCCGTTGTCTTTCAACCCATTTACTTTCTTTTCCTTCCCATCGATAAAATTCTGGCATTTGCCAGTAGAAATAAAAACTATTATTTTCTGTATTGTCATTGTTTTCAATACGTTGTTTTTTAGCTTGGTTTGTTGGGAAGTAAGCTTCTAATATAGAACCCTTTCGACCTATATCAAGTAAATCTTCTTGAGCTTGTTCAATATTTTGTACTCGATATTGACCAGGCAAATGGATATCCAGTCGCTGAACACGACTTTTTTTTTGTATCTCATTCCCAAATAATCGCCAGCAAGCCTCAGGTGGAGTTATGCATCTACCTTGAATAAATTTATCTGCTTCATTATAATTTATAGTTGTTTGATTTTGGACTACTTTTAAAGCAGCACAATCATGGCCTTTATAAATATATTTGTAAAGATACTTAACAGCCCGAATGCTTCCAACGTATTCAACATTTATGTGGCAGTTGAATTTTTTCAACAAGTATGGATTGTAAGGAGCAACATAGCGATTATCGCGAGTTATTTTTTGACCTTGAGCATCTTTACGATAAATTGCTTCTTCATGAACAAAAAAAATTTCTATTATTTTGATCTAATTTAGGATCATACCTTCTTCTATACTTGGGCTTACCATCGTCGATTAAAGAGGTTGTATCTTGGAATCCCATAGGAAATTTAAACCTACAACTCATTCTACCGTTTTTATTAACTATGCATGATGCTTTTTGATTTTGTTCGCCACAAGCTTGATGAATCATCCATTTCTTAACTAATTCTCGTAGTTCTGAATCGTCTTCTACGTCTGGTATTTCTGCTGAAACGAGATCATCTAGTTCTTCAGGATTGTGAATCTTATCTTCTTGCTTTAATATAATTAACAAATGCATGTCAGGCAGCCCTCTTTTTTGAAATTCTACAGTATAAATGTAAGCAGCAACTTGCCCAAAAATTTGACTTATCTAAATCCTCAATTAACTCCGCAAATTTTAAATATGCTACCCTAGCAATTATGTCAGGTCTATCTTGAGCTAGTTGTTGCCAGTCACTACCATTTTCATTCATTATCTTAATAGCTTCCTTAATTTCCGGCCAGTCCGGATTACAGGTCATGGTTATAAAGAAGTCAGGAGACCCGAATCTTCTAACCAGTGCCATAGCATCTTCAAAATGCTCAGAATAATATCTAGTAGAGCCAGGAAAAGACGATGGAAGTATAATCTTTTCTCCCAAAACAGCATTATTTTTTGTGCCATCTCATTAAGATAATTTGTAACAGATGCATAACTGTCTGCAAGTATTTTCTTTTGATTCAACTTTATCCATTGAATTCTATCATATTCTATTCTAATGTAGGTATCTACAAGATACAGTTGAAACAAACGTCCACCAAAATGCAAAGCATTAAACTTAAAGTTACGTAAATCATATCCCCTTATGGTTTCGTCCAATGAAATACATTGTGTTAAATGAGGTCGAAAAGCAATTCTATATCGTGCAAGTTCAAGTCTAGTTATGTGACCTCTACTTGGATATCCTTCTCTCAGCAGCATACCCGGTGAAAAACCAAAAGTTCCTTTAGGAAAAAATAGTGGGTATGTTAAGGGTTCTGCGTGTTTATCAATATTTTTCATTATTTGCACTGATTTTCCTCGTTGTCTAATAATAAGTGGATTATCTGGAAAACTTTGATCAGCGTTCAAAGTAATGACAGCACATACTTCATTGCTTTGAGGAACATTGTATCTTGTTGGATCAAGTCCTTCTGGGCAAGTGAATAAAAGCCTAACATTTGGTACTGGTATCTGTTGAAAAGCCGCTTCTCGTTCAGCTTGCTCTGCTACTTCTCTCATCATCATATAACCTCGTACAAAAGGATTTTCAGAACGAATGATTTCCTCTAATAATTCAAATAATGGCACACTAATACCATCATTTAGAGGATGGTTTCCTCGCTCCGTTACAGCTTCCTCTGAATCGAGAAAATACATTTGTCCATAAAGAGGTTTTTCAAAATTACCTTCTGGAGTTTGTGTTGGCTGTGCAGCTGCATTTATTTTATGATATACCTGGCCGTTGGCAATATAAGTATATATTCCACGGTTATTTATTGTCATCATCGCACGAATAAGATGCCATTGCATACGATGAGTTTAGATTTTTAATTCTTTGATGAAATTCAGGAGATAAGGGATGTCTATGCGAAAAAAGTCTTGCTAATTCATTTGGAAAATCAGCATGTTGAATATCAATTTTACCCTTCAAACAGCAATCCCCAAATGAGTTATTATTTCTATTGCCTACGCGTTCCTCAGGAAAATGTAACGCTCCACAATGCACGCACGCAACATTAAATTCTCCTAAACGGTGACAAGCAACGTCACTTTGAACAGCTAACTTGTAAGTAGGTTTCAACGAATTCGCTAACAAACGTCTTTGGCGACGAGCATTCCGACGTCGCTGTTCTTCAAGATGCTGTTCCCTGCAAATATGGGTTTCAGCAGCTCGAATTTCATTTGCACGCATTCTTAAATTTTCTAATCGCTGACTTCTTTGATCAGGAGTTTCTTCATTTCGTTGTTGACTATTTCTCTGACGCATTGCATTTAATCGCTGACTTCTATCTTCAGGAGTTTCCGCATTTCTTTGTTGGCTGTTTCTCTGTCGCATATCATCTAATCGCTGACTTCTTTCTTCAGGAGTTTCCGCATTTCTTTGTTGATTAATTCTGTGACGCATTATATCCAAACGTTGACTCCTTTCTTCAGGAGTTTCTTCATTTCTTCGTTGATTTTCCCTTTCGCGCATATTACTCAACCGCTGACTTCTTTGCACACAAGTTTCTTGAGAGATTCGTTGAGTGACTCTTGAAAGATCATCACTCAAACGTTGTTGACGCTCTTCTGCTGTTTCATTCAATTTTTTGTTACGTTCCCGATGAATTCTTTTTTCTTCTGATTCTTGACTCTGTGAATCATTCAAATCCATAATAACTCCTATCAATCTATCTCTGCAAGCAACTTTCGCTTTACGCATTGGTCTAGCAGTAGCAGGAGTATCATTACTTTCTTGATTAAAAATTGTTGTTTGGACGACATTATTAAATGTTACCCCCAAGGTTGATGGAAAATCGTAATTAAGAAAGTTGCTAGAAGTTTGTAAGGTACTTCCAGAATTATTTGTAGAAGTTGTTTGCAAAGTATTAAATACAAGTCATAAGATTTGTTTCATTGTTTGAATCAAGATCTGTATTTTCAATTTCAGCTTCATAGCATGTTTCAGTATCTTGGGATTCATTTAAATTCGGTATTGGTGGCTCATTTTTATTAAAATTAAACTTACGTCGTTTTGGAGGACGTCCGCCTGGCATCTAAGAAAAAGTTAAATTACACTGAACTTAAGTTATCAATGAACTATTTACAAGGACCATAAATATGCGTTGCGGTGCGTTGAAATTATAATAAAAATGAAATAAAGTTCGAGAATAACTGAATTGTGTATATTAGACATAGGTAAGAAAAATACAATAATATTTGGTTTGTTTACATTTTAACAGATTCAGAAAAACATGTGTTATTTAAAAAAATAAATTAAAATCATAACTCACATGTTGAAATAGTAAACATTAAACAGTGGTATTGACCCACCCGCCTGTCTCCTATATTTTTACTGTGTACTTTTGGAATCGTAAAAACTCATAGAAAATGAGTTTTCTCAAAATTGTCACCAAATCCATTGGATTCCTGAGGTAGAAAACCTTTTATAGACAAAGTACGAAGAAAATCGGCAGAGCCGTTTTTGAAATAAAATGACTGGAAATAGGTACATACATACATACATACAATTCCTAGCTCGTTTTATAGTATAAGATACTGACAATTAAATTGTGTAAAAAAGTTTAAAATAAATTTTCCTTTATATTATATCGTTTCTTCATACAAAGTCGGTAAAGATGAGTTTTGTCGAAAACATTCCTCCTCGAAAAGAAGTTCCTCCCATTTAAGTATAAATAAAACAAGTTGGAAATAATAAACCTCACAGAATACTTAATTGATTTTGTATTTGATATTTTATACCTCAAAACAAAAAAAAATTCAAAATATTGATAATACAATTCTGTCTTTCGTGCACTGTTCAGGTATTTGTTTTGCTGTAGTTGCAATATTTACTTTATAAGACATCAAATTCATAATAACGTTTTCTATAATTATATACATCTATGCTGTATATACAACAGATTCCTCACAAAAAGATTGGTCGGTAGCGTAGTTGGTTCAATCCCAGCTTCATGTGCTAAAAGGATCTCACTTCAATTCCAATCAGAGTCATAATACATTTTGAGAAGGATCAGCTGATAACCACCGGCTGTTCATTTGTCATTGGGCTATTAATTAATAAGACTTTCTAAGGAATAGTCGGCCTTAGTTTGTAACAATGACTACATTCGCTCATCTACACTCATCACACTCACTCGAAATCCATATTCGCCCATATCTTGACGATCGGCGTCTTATGAATAAAATATAAATAATAAATAAATAAATGGTAAAGTTGAGTTGTTTGTTAAAATATATGATTGTTTGAATACATCCAACCATTTAAGTATGATGCTGGAAACTAAAACCCCACACACTATTTACGTTTACCAGTCTGTTGACCAGCCTCCATGATCAACTTCGTTAATCACATCACAAACTTACGTAATTACTTATTAAACTCCATAACTATTACTAATGTATACAACCCATATTATTCAGTATGTGAATGTGCCAAATATTATTGAACTAAAACATTTATATGTACTCTCCAAAACAGCTTAACGCACATTATTAGCTATTAATATTGTCAAAATGATTTTTGCAAATAGTCTTCAAAATAGCAGTTAGTTACAGATATGTAACTCGTTAATTTATTGTTGTTAATTAATATTTCCAATGGATTAGTAATTTCCGGAAATATTAAACCAATATGTAGCCAACTGAAGACACTTTAGTTGCCCTGGATTTTGGGATATTATTAAATGGCTATTTCTAACCAACAGTCAATCATAGTAGCAATACCTACAATCGTTTATTCATATATTTTAATAATAATGCTGGTAATCCATATATAGACTATTGACATTTTAGTTTTAATTTACTTAAAAAATATACAGGGCTTAGCGAAATTCAAGAATGTATTTACTATTTTTGTTTAATATTTAAAGAAACTTAGTATTCATGTACATGTCCCTATAACAAATATTCAGACATGTTTTTCCTGATTTTCGCATAACCAGGTGATGGCCCATGAAGGAAGTGTTAAAAATGTAAACGTAAGCCTACCTCGAAATATACCTCGCATTAAAGTTCTTTGTTTTTACAACACAAAAACGCAAAATTGAGATCAAAGTGATTGCCCAGTCCGAAATTGCAGCCACTCAAAGTATTTAATGACTGGGTTGGGCAAAAGTCTGGAATATATTTATTGAATAAAAACTATTTAAAGAAATGTAATGTAGCTTTGTAGTTATTTGCATGTGCCTGTAACAAACATATAGACATATTTTACTTCTGTTTTTACATAGCCAGGGGATGGCCCAAAAAGGAAGTCTTAAGCATTTTAATTAACTAAAACTAAACATCTTAACTAATTTTAAAATGTCAGACAAAAATAATCAGAGAACAGGAGTTCAGATTACATTGTAAATATTCTAGTTAAATTTATCTAAACATGGGTTTGTTACCAGAATTTACTTTTAAAATTAAAACCTTAAAATCAATTATACTAATTGCATAAGCATTTATTTGTATTTTTAGTCCAGATCGTTATGATCTAATAAATCCCAATAAAAATTAAGCTTTATTAAACGTTGGGTTTAGTAGCATATCTAGAATTCATTTTCTTATACGGTAAAAGGAGTATGTTAAGAGTTGGAAGAAAATGAATGCCTAATAATAATGGAAGATTATTTAGGAAAGGTTAACAAATTAAAAATAACCAAACAATTCTCATCACTTTTTTAAAACTTAAAAACTATTTATTATGATTTTTTCCAAATTAAAAAGTTTGACGTGTAACTATGCTTTTGATTTTCAACTTGTAATAGTAAAGTATTTAAAGTAAATGAAAATTTTACGAATAAACTCCAAGAAAATGCGTTTGGAAAAAACGTTTCACACTTCCTTACACCGAAAGCAGCATTTTATGCCGTTTGTTTATAAATATGCCTTTTAAATCTGTAATAAATAACCACATCTTTATTTGGTTAGGTATGTAACATTACTCTCTTTGTTCGTAATTAGATTTTTTCATTATTGCGTCATCCGGTTTTTATTTATGACAAATATTTATCATGACTTTTTACTTAGTTACTTAATTCAAGAATGTAAAAGAGAAGTTAGGCTACGAAGCCAAGCAATATATTTGAGACTGAAGATATGTTAAACCATAAAAGTTTTTGTGCCCGGATCAAATATTGTCTGTAACAGCAATAAGTGTATGATTTGACTGCAGCACAACGTGGTGGCGGTTTCCGTAACTTCATACACTCCCTAGTTTCAAGACATTCAAGTTTCTACGTCATCGAAAAACTAGCTTTGCCGATCATCGTTCCGGGGTTCCAGCATCAAGTAGTGTGGGTGTGTAAGCAATACGGTGGATCAAATAACACTTATGGGTGAGAAAACACACACACACACACACACACACACACACACACACACACACACACACACACACACACACACACACACACACACACACACACACACACACACACACACACACACACACACACACACACACACACACACACACACACGCACGCACGCACGCACGCACGCACGCACGCACGCACGCACGCACGCACGCACGCGCGCACGCACGCGCGCGCGCGCACGCGCACACACACACACACACACACACACACACACACACACACACACACACACACACACACACACACACACACACACACACACACACACACACACACACACACACACACACACACACACACACACACACACACACACACACACACACTGCATGCATACCCTGACACAATAATAAAAACACTGACATAGTATCATAAACACTGCATACCATGACACTGTGACATAAACACTGCATACACTGACATAGTAACACATACACTGCATACCTGACACAATAACATACACACTGCATACCCTGACAAAGTAACATACACACTGTAAACCCTAACACAATTACACTTACACTGCATACCCTGACACAGTAACATACTAACTGACACAGTAGAATAAACACGCAAACTCAGACACAGTATAAACACTTCATACACAGACACATTATAAACACTATATACTCGGACACAGTAACACATACACTGCATACCATGACACTGTGACATAAACACTTCAATCCCGACACTGTAATATAAACACTGCATACGCTAACACTGTACATCCTGACACTGTAACATAAACTCTGCATACCCCGACAATGTAACATAAACAATGTATATCCTACACTATAACATAAACTCTGCATACCCCGACAATGTAACATAAACACTGTATATCCTGCCACTGTAACATAAACTCTGCATACCCCGACAATGTAACATAAACACTGTATATCCTGCCACTGTAACATAAACTCTGCATACCCCGACAATGTAACATAAACACTGTATATCCTGCCACTGTAACATAAACTCTGCATACCCTGACACTGTAACATAAACACTGCATATCCTGCCACTGTAACATAAACTCTCCATACCCCGACAATGTAACATAAACACTGTATATCCTGCCACTGTAACATAAACTCTGCATACCCCGACAATGTAACATAAACACTGTATATCCTGCCACTGTAACATAAACTCTGCATACCCCGACAATGTAACATAAACACTGTATATCCTGCCACTGTAACATAAACTCTGCATACCCCGACAATGTAACATAAACACTGTATATCCTGCCACTGTAACATAAACACTGCATACCCCGACAATGTAACATAAACACTGTATATCCTGCCACTGTAACATAAACTCTGCATACCCCGACAATGTAACATAAACGCTGTATATCCTACACTGTAACATAAACAGTGCATACCCTGACAATGTAACATAAACACTGTATATCCTGCCACTGTAACATAAACTCTGCATACCCCGACAATTTAACATAAACGCTGTATATCCTACACTGTAACATAAAAAGTGCATACCCTGACAATGTAACATAAACACTGTATATCCTGCCACTGTAACATAAACAGTGCATACCCTGACAATGTAACATAAACACTGTATATCCTGCCACTGTAACATAAACTCTGCATACCCCGACAATGTAACATATACACTGTATATCCTGCCACTGTAACATAAACTCTGCATACCCCGACAATGTAACATAAACACTGTATATCCTGCCACTGTAACATAAACTCTGCATACCCCGACAATGTAACATTAACACTGCATACCCTAACACTGTACATCCTGACACTGTAACATAAATACTGTATATCCTGACACTGTAACATAAACTCTGCATACCCTGACACTGTAACATAAACACTGTATATCCTGACACTGTAACATAAACACTGCATACCCTAACACTGTACATCCTGACACTGTAACATAAACTCTGCATACCCCGACAATGTAACATAAACACTGTATAACCTGCCACTGTAACATAAACTCTGCATACCCTGACACTGTAACATAAACACTGCATATCCTGACATTAAAACATTAACACTGCATACCCTAACACTGTACATCCTGATACTGTAACATAAATACATAAATACTGCATATCCTGACACTAGAACATAAACTCTGCATACCCTGACACTGTAACATAAACACTGTATATCCTGACACTGTAACATAAACACTGCATACCCTAACACTGTACATCCTGACACTGTAACATAAACTCTGCATACCCCAACAATGTAACATAAACAATGTATATCCTGACACTGTAACATAAACACTGCATACCCTAACACTGTACATCCTGACACTGTAACATAAACTCTGCATACCCTGACACTGTAACATAAACACTGCATACCCTGACACTGTAACATAAATACTGTATATCCTGACACTGTAACATAAACACTGTATATCCTGACACTAGAACATTAACACTGTACATCCTAACAATGTAACATAAACTATGTATATCCTAACAATTTAACATAAAATCTGCACACCCTAACACTGTAACATAAACGCTGTATATCCTGACACATTTACATAAACTGTGTATATCCTAACACTGTAACATAAACGCTGTATATCCTGACACAGTTACATAAACAGTGTATATCCTAACACTGTAACATAAACGCTGTATATCCTACACTGTAACATAAACAGTGCATACCCTGACACTGTAACATAAATACTGTATATCCTGACACTGTAACATAAACACTGTATATCCTGACACTAGAACATTAACACTGTACATCCTAACAATGTAACATAAACTATGTATATCCTAACAATTTAACATAAAATCTGCACACCCTAACACTGTAACATAAACGCTGTATATCCTGACACAGTTACATAAACAGTGTGTATCCTAACACTGTAACATAAACGCTGTATATCCTACACTGTAACATAAACAGTGCATACCCTGACACTGTAACATAAATACTGTATATCCTGACACTGTAACATAAATACTGTATATCCTGACTCTGTAACATAAATACTGTATATCCTACACTGTAATATAAACACTGTATATCCTGACACAGTTACATAAACAGTGTATATCCTAACACTGTAACATAAACGCTGTATATCCTACACTGTAACATAAACACTGTATATCCTGACATAGTTATATAAACCGTAGTTGTTATATCTACTATATCATATCAAACGGTTGAGAGCCATTTATGTTACCTTAACTGTGCAAATATGATATATCTCTAACGTTAGTTCGTTCCTAGTTGTAGATACATATGGGGCGGAATACAATGTATTGCTATCTTTCTTGAATTCGAGTTGTTCAATGTAACATAAAATTGTTTATAATACGTAGTCTAAATGAACGTTTCAGTAATTCACAGTTAATTACATTACTTAAGACATTAACTGTGCTTTTAAAGGCACGTTTAACGAAAATTAAAATACAATCAATTGAATTATTGGCCTAAAATCAAACAATTCAAATAAATACCACTAACAGAAGCATATAATTTCTTTTTACGGTATTTGAAATGTACGTATCAATGGACGAATAGTTAGTTTTTAATTGGTAAATATAATAACTATTATTATATAATACAACGTTTTCTTATTAAAATGTTATCAGTTGTGTATTTGATTAGGACATTATGATATAGACGTTAGTTATTAGTTAAGTTAAAATTTGCTTTTTTAATTAACTTATCGGTGTGTTTTAACTTCGTCCTTGTTGATATTGCTAAAACAATTAATGTATTTATCATTAATTGCCATATTTTCGTGATTATTTCTCAGCTATAAGAAATTTTTATTTTCTGGATGAAAATTATTTTCCGTGAACATTAATAGACAAAATCATATTTAAATCGCAATTTAAAATACTAATCCAGTAGTGTCTGAATTACTGCCATAAATTTTAGGTGGCTAATAAGGAGTATATATTTCCTACGGCGTATCTAAATTTACCTTTGGTTTGAGAATTGTTTCTAATATCCAAACTTGCCAGCTTTTAATTATGAGTGAAGTGGTTATGTAAAAAAATACAAAGTGGTTGCAAGGCATTCTGCATAACTAAATCCTGGGCGCCAACTGTTAGTTTTTTGGATAGTTCTGAGATAAAGTTACGGTTCAACAGGGTTCGAAATGAGTAAGGGGATTCTACTTCTGGCTACTAACTGGCTACTAAGAACTTTAGAGCGTGTTATTTACACGCTCTAAAAACTAAATTAGACACTATGAGATATTTACAAACTTTAAGAATTACATAGACATGGTTTTAATACTTAAAATTAATCACTATAATCTACAACAAGTAATGTCACTCATCACGATCGAGTGTGTGTTCACACAATATCTGACACTGCTCGGTGTACTGTCAGTTTCATCACACAATATCTGACACTGTTAGGTGTATTGATAACGTACTGTCACTTCCACCGAGGCTGACTATATCACTGCGAAGACTGTCATTCTGATAAGGTATGCTAGACTGTCACTGACTGATAACTGATAACGGTCAGGTCGGCTGAAGTGTGTCTTTATATAGCGCAGTGGAGTTAGCCTAGAAGGTTCTGGAACTGCCAGTAGTAACTGTGGAAGATGGACCAAGGACCTTAAGACCTTCTGCCGAGTGTGTAAGGTCTGAATTCAGGCAAATGAACCACCATTCTAACCCTTCCATCAAGAACTTCATTGGCCTAGATACCCTGAAGTGAGCAGCTAACCCGCGCAAGGAGGGGGCGCAATGAATATATTGTTTACTCAATGATACTACTAATATACAATAATATCACACTGCTGGACTAAAGAGTTAATCTGCAATTGTAGGAAAATCAAGGCCAAGTATGTGGTTTTATTTATAGCAAGTATATCGTATATATAAATTCACAATAAATAAACAACAAAAACTGCATGAGACAAATCACCTAAAAATGCCTGTATTGCTTTGAATTTGTCACAAAGAATGTTAGTTGATTTTTTATAATTGATTTTTAAGGGGGAAATAATACTTTTACAAACAAAAGCGAGAGAGAAAGATCTAGCTAAAAGTGTACCTAATTGAGAACTACTACTTTATGTGTTCTTTTCGGACTTTAAAAAACAGTGTTATTACTACAGCAAACGAGCTGCATAAACCAACTTAAATGAGTCTCTTTACAAACTTGTTTTCTAAACTCGAGCCCTGGGGGATAATTGGAAACAAATCTCTTCCACAAAGTATTTCCAACTGATGGGCAAACTGCTTTAATTGTAGTAATTTCTTTTTATTCTTTCCTTTTAGTTTTCAGCATTGCTGAATACTTACATAGATTCCTTCTTTTAGGTCCAAATCACTCTTATTTGCAAAAAGATATTAATGCACCAAAATACTAGGAACAATGTATATTTTATTCTAATATTTTAGAAAACGTAATTTAACAGTTAGTAAAAATTGCTAAAAAGTTTGTGTATATTATCATTTATTTTAACTTACTATCCAAATTCTATTATTAACAGTTTAATTTAAATCAGGATGTGCTAAAATAAATTAATTTGGCTGTTAATAAATATGTATAAAGTAGATTGACGTAAAAGCTGGTTGGTACTTACCAGTCAGTTGACCTGACTTCTCTCTTGATTTAGTAACTCTGAGACTGGTAACCTAATTATGAGAAGGTGTGTAGATTGAGTTCCTCGTTTTGATTTTAATTGCACCTTTGATGGAAGATTTAAGCAACCTTATATTAGCTTACATCGTTACATTTTAACATTAAACAAGGTACCTTTAAAGTAGATATTTCTATAAAAATTGTATTTAAATTACTTATTAGCGTACTTTAATTAAGTGTGTATTTATGATAAACTTGCATTTTAATAAAGAATCTTTTTTAATAATGTCTTGAAGTCACATTAAATATTAGACTAATAAAAATTACAATTTATAATAAAACTTCTCAATTTATTTGAAACAACATTCAAATCAGTTTATATATAAAAACCATGACAATCAAAACCAACCAAAAACATATGATTGGAATAATAAACCAAATACATTACAATTCCTCTCAACTAAAACAATTACTCTATCATTTATTTAGACGTTAGTTAAAATAACTTTCCTGATTTGGTCTGTGTGTCACCTGTGTGATACTCCATCAACGTTTACAACATAATTAAGTCCTCCCAATACCCTTTCCACTGTTACGAATTTCCATTTTTGAAAATGGTTGTAGAAACGAATTGCCACTCGGTCTCCAACTTGTAAAACACAACACTTTTTGTTTCTGTCTTTTCTTGTCTGCACTTTTATAGGACTAACTTTGGTCTCTATATCTGGTCTAACTAAATCAATTCTTGATCTTATTTCCCCCCCAAGAAAAAGTTGGGCTGGTGTCTTACCTCTAGCCGTGTGGTTGTTCGCCTGTAAGCGAAGAGAAAGGTCATCAGAGCCCTTAGCACACTATTGTCGCTAACTAATGCAATTGTTAGTGCATTTTTTAGAGTTTGCACGTTTCTTTCAGTCAGCCCATTGGTGGCTGGATGATAGGGAGCTGTACATTTTTGTTTTATTACACATCCTTTGAAAATTCAACAAACTCTTGCCTTGTAAAGGCAATGCCATTGTCACATACTAACACTCGTGGCAAACCATAGCTAGCAAAAAACTTCATGAGATTTTGTTTTTTAACGCTTGATGACGTTTATGACACTGGATAAACATCAACCCACTTACTATGTGCATCTACGATTATTAGAGAGTAGTTTCCTTTAAATGGCCTGCGTAATCGACGTGAAATGTCCATGGGTTGAATTGGGTACTAACGGTGATGTGAGTTTTCTTTTATTGGATATTTCTATACAACTGATAAGGCTTGCAATTTCTTATCAACAACTCAGTGTCAGAATCAATTTTTGCCTCTACAACCAGTTTCAAAAATTTGTATAACTCATTAATTTCATCATCTTGTGATAATTCTTGTGAAATTTCCAGAGCAGTAATAGGCAGAGTATTAATCTGTTCTATTTGAAAAATATCAGCTCCACTACTTTCATAATTAAAAACAATACTGTTGGTAACCTTGACAAAGCATCAGCATTTCCATGTTCTATAGTTTTTCTGTAACAAATATCATAATTAAAAGCTTGTAAGTATAAAGCATAATGCTGCATACATATTGTGGACAATTTTGGAAGCTCTTTTTCAGGATGAAAAATTGACACTAATGGCTTGTGATCTGTTACCAGCGTAAACTTCCTTCCAAATAGTAGGAATAGAATATTTTAACACCAAAAACTATGGACAATGCTTCCTTGTCAATCTGACATTATTTACGCTGTGTAGGAGATAGTGTACGGCTAGCGTATGCTATTAGTCACTCATTTCCATAAACCATTTTATGAGATAGTACAGCGCCTAGTCCAAAGGCATCAGTAGCTAATATAAGCTGTTTTTGTGGATCATAATGGACCAAAACTCTATCTGAAGCTAATTCATTTTTAATTCTTTGATAAGTTCCCTACATTTGTCATTGAAATTAAAACTCACTCCCTTCTTTAACAACCTATAAATGGGTGCTGCTAAATCACTCAACCGATGGATAACTTTTCCATAGAACGTGACTAAACCCAAAAATGGTCTTAGTTCTGGTACAGATGTTGTTTCAGACACTGATATAATTGCTTCAATGTTGTTTTGAAGAGTGTGGACTGCTTTTTGTCACTAAGTTTGAAAACACGATACTCAATTGAATCTTAAAAAATGAAGACTTCTGAGAATTTATGCGAATACCATATTGATTTAACCGTTCAAAAACTTGTTTCAAAGTAGAGAAATGTTTATCTGCCGTGTTAGAGCCAATTCCAATATCATCATAGAAGATTCCAACCCCAGGAATACCACTCAAAATTTGTTATATTGTTCTTTGCCAGATAGCTGGTGCAGTAGTTATCCCAAAAGGAAGTCTGTTGTACCGGTAAAGACCCTTATGTGTGTTCATTGTAAATTAATGACGATCTTCTTCGTGCACTTCCAGCTGGGTCACATCAATCTTTGAATAATACTTCCTATTTCAAATTTTAGACAAAAGGTAATCTATATTTGGTATAGGATAATCATCTGAGTGCAAAACATTGTTAAATGTAACTTTGAAATCTCCACATATTCTCACTGTGCCATCCTTTTTTAAAATAGCAACTTTTTAAATGTAACTACTTAATGTAAAATGTAACTACTTTTTAAAGTCAGAAATGTTAACATAAGATATTATCTTCTCCTTTTCCAGTCCTTCAAGCTCCGTTGATACTTTGGGTATTAAAGAAAAAGCAGCAGGTCGAGCCCTCTTGTAAATGGGTTTAGTTCCTTCCTTGACCGATAACATAATAGAAATGCCTCTTATTTTAACAACACCATTTTGAAAAGACGTCTTCATATGATTCTAGTAACTGTTGTATTTTATTTTGTCCATGCTTGCTCTTTATTTCACCAACCAATGAATCGTAACTGTCTGCTTTACAATTGGAAAAGATTTCCTGCCAGTCAATCTTAAAACACCATAACCATTCTAGACCCAAAATACTGTTAAAATCCCCGTCCACAACATAAAGAGTCACTGATTTCTCTTGTTTATTAACACATATATTGGTTTTTATCTGTCCAAGTAAATTTACACATTCATTTGTATATGTTTTAAGGCATATATTGTCCGGTTCTAATTTAGAGTCTTGGAACCGTTTTATACCTATCAAACTTACAGTAGCTCCTGTATCAATTTGATACATTTCCAATCCTGAACCAAGTTTAACAGGCACCTTTAATATCTCCCTTGATTTAGTGGGTTTCAGTTAATTGCAAACAAACTTATAGCATTCTTCATCTCTTTTTGATTGAGATTCAAGATTCATTCTTTGTTCCACTTGTTGAATACTTTGTCCTAATTTCGACCTGCAACATTTTGCAATATGCATTTTTTTCACAACGAAAACACACTGCATCCTGAAACGGACAATTTTCTTGACTGTGACTCTTAATATAATATCGATTACAATGTTTATAAGATATAACCCCGTTTCCCTTCTGGGATGTCACTGTGTAAACTTTATCAGCGGTGCTAGTACTGTTGTGAATGAGTTGTGAATACATGAGAGTTGGCTGAAGCCTACTCTCATGAGGCAAAAGTTAAGCCTACTTCAATTGCTTTATTAAAGGTAAAATTTTCTATATTGAATAAACTTAACCTAGTCTCTCATCGCTGACCCCAATTATAAATTGTGTTACTAAAGCCCCATCCAGGTATGCTGTTGGAAACTGACAATGTTTAGACACATTTTTTAACTCAGGAAAAGTCCTGAATATTTTCGGTATTTATTTGGAAACGTGCATGGAATTTTACCCTTTCTGCATATTTATTGGGAACAGGGTTTTAATGTTTTCCCAAAATGTCCAGTAATTAATTTAATGACTTTTTCTCTGGTGGATCAGGTGAACAAACGTCACTTAACTTGGTATAAGTTTGTTTCCCAATCATATCAAGTAGTGCTATCACCCGTTTAGACCTAGCTATTCCCGCTAGAACAAGTATATTGAGAAGTCTTCTGCAATACTGATTACAATTGCAGGTTGACTTGTCAAAACTGGGTAAACTACTTAATTTCCATGAACTAATTACTTCATGTTTGTTGTTCACTCTGCTATTCCCTTCATTTTCTGTTTTATCCAAATCTGTTTCCTCATTATATTGATGCCTCTTCTTTGGCATTTTTATCCTCGTCACCACTAATAAATATTACAATTTATAATAAAACTTCTCCATTTGTTTGAAACAACATTCAAATCAGTTTGTATATAAAAACCAGGACAACCAACAACATATGATTGTAAAAATAAACCAAATACATTACAAAACCATTTAACGATTTTTAAATGGATGTGTCAATGTATAAATCCCATTCATGAGAGGAAAGATCTTTAAATTTACATACAAAGGGAATGCATAATCGCGTATTCTAGCACACATTATTATTATTTTATTTGGACAGATTGTTAATATATATGGAGTTGAATAGTAAGTATCACCCCAACAAAAAACGCAGTACTATGATTTAAATATTACTAGGAAATAATAAACAGTTTCTAACACCGATATTGGACATATAAATTTTAAAAAATTAAACTTTCTGAGAACTGAATACAATCATGTAACGTTTAACTTTTTGAGACATGATTTGTCCAAATAAATCTTTTATCCAGAAGGCCTCCTACTTAATTGATACTGTCTAGGGGTTCAATTTAATACAGCTATATTATGCAACCTTTGGAATGAAACTAGTTTTAAATTTAAAAAATATATTTCAGTTTTCATTTGGTTTATCCATGAGAGTAAAATGAACGAAAGCTGTCTTTGTCCATATCTACATTATATTATTAGCAAACCAAATTCTGAGTTCATCAGAAAGAAGCCCCTACATTATTTAAAGAACAATAGTTGTTCCACTAACAAATTCATTTTTATTTAACTATTCGAAAATTGAGGAGGAATACTGTAAAACAGGGCGTCTTCAATGACCCTTCCTTCTATGAATTCAAACTGATTTCTTCTCATAAAGTTATTTAAATTTAGTCATTTCAGTAATCTTCCTTTATTAATTTTCTCAAAACATATTTATAAAAAAAAGTTAAAAGGGATATCGGGTAATATTTATTTGAATCTGTGTTAGGCCTATCGCCTTTTTTATACAGAGGGGTTACCAGAGCAACTTTAAGGGCATTACGAGTCCAGTTTCAATAATTTGTACAAAATGGGATATTACAAATAAACTTAAATTGTGTACTCTTTTTTCGCGTTTTAAGATACACAATACATTTCGAAAGATTTTTTCTAGATTATTTATTAATTACACCTTGTATCTTCACAGGAGCAGTTGGATAGAAATTAAAAACTGTTATCCGCTCCTGGAGAAGGGAAAACAGTGTAAATCAATATTGTCAAAAGATTGTGATTCTTTAATCCAATCATTACCAACATTGATGAAAAATTTGTTGAATTCTGGAGCGATTTCATGATCATCAGTAACTAAAATATTATTGTGTAACTTAGAGTAAATACCAGTAACCTCATTTCTTTCGTGACTAACACCATGAACACTGCTAATAGTTTCCCATTTATTGTATCTTTCTTATTTCGATCAAACAGATCATAGTAGTAATATGTTTTCTGTTCCTATATATCTTGTGTTACCATACCATTGTGTGTATGGGTAAGCGGGTGTGTCAATACCATTGTGTGTGTATGGGTGGGCGAGTGGGTCAATACCATTGTGTGTGTAGGGATGGGTGGGTGGGTCAATACCATTGTGTGTGTATGGGTGGGCGGGTGTGTCAATACCATTGTGTGTGTATAGGTGTGTGGATGGGTCAATACCATTGTGTGTGTATGGGTGGGTGGGTGGGTCAATACCATTGTGTGTATGGGTGGGCGGGTGTGTCAATACCATTGTGTGTGTATGGGTGGGTGAGTGTGTCAATACCATTGTGTGTGTATGGGTGGGTGGGTGGGTCAATACCATTGTGGGTGTGTATGGGTGGGCGGGTGTGTCAATACCATTGTGTGTGTATAGGTGTGTGGATGGGTCAATACCATTGTGTGTGTATGGTTGGGCGTTTGTTTCAATACTATTGTGTGTGTATGGGTGGGTAGGAGGGTCAATACCATAGTGTGTGTATGGGTGAGTGGGTGTGTCAATACCATTGTGTGTGTATAGGTGGGCGGGTGTGTCAATACCATTGTGTGTGTTTGCGGGGGCGGGTGGGTAACAATACACGTACAGTGGTATGACCCACCCGCCCACCCATACACGTACAGTGGTAATGACACCATTGTACGTGTGTGAGTGGGCGGGTGGGTCAACAACACTGTACGTATGTGGGTGGGTGGGTGGGTCAACACCACTGTACGTGTGAGGGTGGGCGAGTGGGTCACAGATGAATGGTGAATATTTGTTTTCTAAAGTTGTTACGCTGTAGAAACATTAAATGCCGTTCTCTCATGGCAGCGTCGGCGATTTATTTATTTATTTTTTTTAAGTTGGGAATTAACCTTTCAATTTTTCTATCATTAGGCCTGTGTTTAGATATCGAGTACAGTATTTTTCAACATTTTTTATGGTTCAGTTCAACGGACATTTTTTATGGTTCGACGGAAGTTCAACCATTGTCCATGGCTTCAAAATGTTAATTTTGGTTTTTTCGGGTGTTTGAAATAATGGATGATTCTAAAGCTGCATAAAAATTCAATAAAAGAATTAAACCCAAGATATACATATTACACCCTCTACAACATATAATTGTATTAAAATAAATATTTTAAAAAACATTCTTTATCCAAATTATAACAGTTGTTCAGTACATTGGTGGTAAACAATTCAAACACAAATGTTATTTATCACAACATCAAACTCATATTACCTCAGTCACAATATTAGTTTGGTTAAAATATATTAAAAATCCATTTAAATTTTCTCGCAAACTAGGAATATTTTATCATATACTGTAAACTGACAAGGCAATTTCATATTAACTATAACCAATAGATGGAACTTAGTTGGTCAGTTGTTCCTTCTAAAATATATAATGTCATTGTCAGATGTTTATCTAAGTATGAATAGTATGAGGGGATCTAAGACTATATGAGTTACAAATAGAGACATAATGTAAGACCAATGAAAGGGCTGTTTGTAATTGGATCAGGGGAGATTCTGAATACTAAAGAGGAGTTAACTTGACATTAGTAATGAACATTTGTTCAGTAATTAGTTTGCAGAATCAAGTGAATTATGTATGTCCCTACTGTTGTAATGAACTTGCATAACTGGAAGGTGTAATGTGAATCTTGATATATGGATAGCTTAGTGATATGGCTTTATTAAATAACTAGGGGACACCCCTGCATGCTTCGCATGCCAACCCCGATGCTCGCTGCAATCGATACACCTCGGCCTTCGGCCTCGGCATGTAAACTATTCAATGCAAAAAATAGGAGATTAACTATATAACGTAAAATCACAATATTAAATTTAGTTACAGTATCTCACTCACACTAATTGCTTTACCACCTATTTAGCCCATTTCAACCATGTTCATTACATTTATTTTTATTTAACAGCTGAAGATTAAACTCATAGTAAAATATTAAAAATGCATCAATAGTATTTGAGTAACTGAGTATAATGTCAAACATTCAAAATAGACATGTTTATTTATTTACAAACCAGCTGTTATTAATTTACTAAAATCAACTCAATGTTATCCTTATGGAGAAATCTTTTAAGGGTGGTTTCTACCCCTTAGGAGTACTTTATCAAGATGAAAATACTTTAGTTGTCCTATTTAAGGTCTAAAGAAACAGTGTACAAAATTTCAGCTCTCTACCTACATGGGAAGTTGGAGAATTAGTAATGAGTGAGTCAATCAGTGAGGGCTTTGCCTTTTATATATATAGATTATTATTAATGTATTACTATACTAACTGACATTTTGAAGAAAGAAGAACACCTAGGTTTGAATAACACTACAAACTGTAACTAATCACTAACTGTAACTCAAATACCCTAATCGTCACTAAGAATTTTTAATAAATAAAAAAAATTACTACTGGGGTGTTTTATTGCTTTAAAAACGATAAAATCATAATAAATACAAAAATAATCCCAAGTGTGATTTCCCGATAAATTTTTTGTTCCTACAGAAACGGCTGAAGCTTCAGTTAGGTGCGTTTTCTAATCAGAGATCCGTCAGCCTCTGCATCGAGCATCTTGCCCACCGGCGTGAAGGTCAACTTGTCTCTTCCTATTCTTTTACTAAGGTCATGCGTCAGAGATAAAAGAAATACAAAATAAAAAATTAACAAAAAGCTCAGTTTAGATTTACGGAAGAAAATTAAAACGTTTTCTACGACCAAAATATTTAAAATGAATAAGAACAACATAGTTTGTTGTATTTCCATTTTAGTTTTGCTGTGTTTGGTTTACACATGTTTTATTTATTCAAATAAATCATGGCAATGATTGCACCCAAGTACCAGGTGAACCAAGCTTTTGCTCAGTAAATAATTATTGTAATTTACAGTATTTATATTTTCTTTAGTCAATGTTTACCTCGATCCCTGACATTTGTTCAAACACAGCTGCCAAGAGGACACCCCTACACGCTTCGCATGCCAACACCGATGCTCGTTGCAATTGATACACCTCGGCCTTCGGCCTCGGCATGTAACTATTCAATACAAAAAATAGGAGATTAACTATATAACATAAAATCACAATATTAAATTTAGTTACAGTATCTCACTCACACTAATTGCTTTGCCACCTATTTAGCCTATTTCAAGAGTGTTCATTTCATTTATTTTTGTTTAACAGCTGAAGATTAAACTCATAGTAAAATATTAAATAGTATAATGTCAAACATTCAAAATAGACATGTTTATTTATTTACAAAACAGCTGTTATTAATTTACTAAAATCAACCCAATGTTATCCTTATGGACCAATCTTTTAAGGGTGCTTTATACCCCTTAGGAGTACTTTATCAAGATGAAAATACTTTAGTTGTCCTATTTAAGTTCTAAAGAAACAGTGTACAAAATTTCAGCTCTCTACCTACATGGGAAGTTGGAGAATTAGTGATGAGTGAGTGAGTGAGGGCTTTGCCTTTTATATATATAGATACTTCCTGCCCATTTATAAAAACATATGTTAAGTATTATTATAAAAATACAGTTAACATATATTGTTGTTTTCATAATCAAGATTAAATGAAAGATAGTTACAAATTGTGAAACTTTTTCTTATCTATTTAATTAATATTACATAATAATGGGATGAGTGATGAAAATACTTATACATATCTTAAAAGACAAAAAAGAATTGTTAAAATTCAACTGACAAGATCACTAAATACTTTAAAGAACAAAAACCTTGACCACCTATGAAGTTCCAGCAAGAAATGAAAATGAAATGAAACGACTTTATTTTTTAAGGCAAGGTTAGGACTGGACAGTCCTCTCTACCACCTAACCTTATCACAAATAACAAAACTAATCATAAAAATAACACAAAACATTACTGTTAATACAATATAAACTAATTGCAACATTTCCGTAATCAACAATAAAAAAAACAAAACTCGACATATCAAACATAAAAAATAACTTTAAAATCATAAATAACAAATAAATATCTACACAAAATAATACAAATCTTTAAAAACACAATCATCCATCACTCATGCATACCACCCGCAAACCATGACCACCAAACGCACCCGCCCGCTCCGTCTACAGGTCCCGCAAAAATAGGTTCTTTAGCTCTGCCCCGAAACGAGGGCCCTCGCCTATACTTTTGATATTGTCAGGAAGCATATTCCATACTCGGCACCCGGATACAGTGAAAGATCCATTGTACAGGGCAGTGCGATGAATTGGGACTGATTGTAAAAGGGCTCCCTTACGAGTATTTCTAATGCTTATTTCAGAAATAAACTTGAAATGCTCGGACAGATAGCTTGGGGTTCTGTAATTTAAAACTTTATGAAGAAGAGTAATTTTGAAATTGCTGATGAACTATTCTTTCAAGACATTTAGACAGAGCAGGAAGTATACTTATGGGCCGAAAATCTGAAGGAGATAGGGGATTACCTTTTTTCTGTAAAGGTCGAATAACAGCTGATTTACATATAGTAGGAAATGTACTAGATGATAAAGATAAATTAAAAATAGCAGTAATTGTAGGAAGTGTTGCAAGCAAAGTATCCTTTAAAAATCTAATTGAAATATTATTTGATCCAACAGCATTACTAGTAGTTCCCATATTAGCCCTCAAAACCTCTCCTTCAGTTAATGGAAAGAAGTTGAACTGGTGGGCAGGTCTAGTTAGTGGAATTGAAGAGAGATGATTGACAAAGTCCCGAGCCCCTGACGTATCAACAGGAAGTCTACAAAATAGTCATTAACTTCATTAAGATTTGTAGTAATTGGAGCTGAAGTATCTGATTTACCAAGGCCAAGCTCTTTGACTTTAGACCAAAGGAATTTGGTAGATTTAGAATTATTAGATAATGTTTCGTTATAGTAACGAATCTTTGAATTACGAATCTGTTGTTGTGTTTGATTACGAAGTGTTTTATAAGCTGTCCAGTGTACAGCAGATTTACTTCACTTGGCCTTGCAGAATGATGCATCACGTAGTTTTTGCAATCTACGAATGCAATCATTGATCCATGGAGCAGGTCTATTAGTTATTCTCTTGGTAACAAGAGAGGCATGTTCCTCAAGAAGAGTATTTAAATGAACATTTAAAAGATTAGTCATATCACTGACTTCGGTAAGCTGAAGGATTTCATGCCAAAATCGAGAAAACGCATCTACCAGACGTGTCTCCTTATTAATTATCTTCATATCCCTATACTGGATGAAACGTAGTTTAGCTTTTGGCGGATGTAATTTATAAACACAGAAGAGGAGATCATGTTTGGACAGTCCAGGGGCCGGGACCTGGTCATAGTATGGAACAAAATCTGGGTCACTAACAGCCATGACGTCAAGCCATGTATCGGCAGTGGCAGTGTGGTGAGTGGCAAGCAGTGGTAAAATAGTTAAGTTAAATGATTGGAACATATTCGTTTAAAAAAGTTTGATCATAAGTAGTAGGTCCCCCAGTAGGTCAGTATTGAAGTCACCCATAACAATGACATGACTGTAGCGAGCCATAATATCTAGCAGTGCGTGTTCATATTCTACCAGATATCCAAGATTAGGTGCCCTGTAACATACACTGAGAAGAACATGAATTGTATCAACACAGATGTCGAAAAACAAGTACGTAGGATGGTTAGGGCGAGAAGTGTCAGAGCAGTGAATAACAGAAGTAGAAATATGAGATCTAATAAAACCTGCAGCACCTCCCCCACCCTTATGAAGTATATCATTTCTAAACAGATTATAGCCTTGTAATTCCACAGCCCTGTCATGAATTTAAGGTTTTAGCCATGTTTCACAAATTAAAATAATATCAAAAGAACTAGTTTCAAAATTACTTTAAATTCATCAATGTGACAAGGTAGAGATTGAGCATTGACATGAGCAATCTTAAGTAAATTGCGATAAGGAGATAATCTCTGTCTGATAAGCTGTGGAAAGGGAGGGTCGTCCCTGCCCAGGACGGTAGGGTTAGGCCCATCACAACAGAGTGCTACGGGACACTGCGGACAGCAACAAACAAGTGACTTCAGTGGCCATGGCAGCGTGCGAACCATACATACCTCAATCATACTAATAACGTAAAATAATACACTTAACTTATCTAACAAAAATATTGAAATTAATATTAGTTTCCAAAAAAATTAAGAAACATTTAAAAGTAAAATAACATGTGTTGGCTCCAAATTAAATTAAAGAAATACTTAAAATATTGAAGTGGTAAATAAAGTGGTTAAAAACCATAACTGTGACTAAAACCAATTAAAATAAATAGTACATACATAACAACTTAAACAGTTTTCTCTACCATTAAAACATCAAAGTTGATTTATGGTTAATCAATACTGCATCATTGAATAAAGTTAATACTGACGCTGAAAATTTACTTTTTTACATAGTCTATTATAAATGAGTTTAATATAAGAAGTCCTAAATCAATTAAAACAATGAAGAAGAAGAACAGCAGTGATGGTTAAAAATGGGAATTAAAGTAGCAAAAATATATGTATGATGTATCAAGAAAAAAATGGTAGGCCTAATATTAACAACTGAGAATTTACTTCTTACAATATGTGTTAAAAAATAACTGAATAAAACACTGAAAATTGAATTGAGCATTATGAATTATTAAAATAAAGCATAGAAACAATATAAATTAGTTAATAGTTGAAGGGTAAAACTGTAAAATTGATATTGTGAAGTTAAAACGCTTAAAGAAAAATACACTGACATTGTAAATGTAATGAAAAACATTCTTGAAAAAAGGCATGAATCTTTATAATGAACAAAAACAAAACAAATTAGGCCTATATTTAATAATAAATTAAAATATATCTTTAGGTGTTGTAAGAAAACACAAAGAAAAGGGAAATACTAAATAAAAATAAATAATTATTCAACATTACAAAAACACTTAGTCTAAAGAAAACTCGACTCACTGAGGAAGGTCGGATAGCCTTGTCGCCACTCCACGCCGCCCGTTGCCATCCAGCCAGACGATCCGCCCATCCGTGGTCCACGTTTTTCCTCTGCCAAACTTCTCAGTGGCCCTTCGGAGTAGGTCATGGTGCACAGATGTCAGGTCCTCCCTGATAGTTATCCCGCTTCCTTTAAGCTTCTTTTTGACTCGTCGCCGCTCCCTGTAGCTCGTAAATCGAACTATTATGGGTCGGTGACACTCCTTTCCGTCTTGCTGCGGGTCAAGTCTGCGGCCAACGCGGTGCGAACGGTCTATTGACTGTACGTCCACATCCACGCCCAGCTTCTCACTGAAGAGCTGAACCACCAGAGCGTCTGTTTGAACAACAAAGATGTTTGAAGATATACGGCTTACATTCTTGAGTATTCAGGGTAATATTTAGAAGCAAATAAATTATGAAGATGAAGATCAATTAGGGAAAGAAGAGGACTATAGATATGAAGTAGAAGAAATATACTTTTAAATAAGGGCCATACTACAAAAGGTAATTGATACCCCTTTTAAACAGATAAAACATAATCTTACCTACAACACAAATAATAACACTGATCTTGTACCTAATGTCAGCTTTACACCTTACAATGAAAATGAATAGTTAAGAAATGTTCTAATGAGACTAAAATCTTTTTTCATTATGAGAAAAATAACGGATTCAAAAACGCAGACTTACACACTTATTAGTACACTCACACCTCAGATTCGTCAAAAAATTTATGACATTGTAGCACCTGAATATTCAGGTGATGGATTTTGGTGAACTCACTAAACTTTTGCCAGATGGTCTATATCCACTTCCAAGATCATTTACTAACCAACACAAACTAATTTGTACAGTTCATAGCCAATGTGAGGGAGTTTCAACTTATGCAAGGGAACTGAAAGGTTTAACAGTAGGTTTCGACTTCCATTGTGTTAACTGTAAACATTCAGTAAGTGACACGTTTTAAAAAATACAATTCATACGAGGCCTAAAAGACAGTGATATAAGAATGAGACTACTTCAGGAAAAGGATAATAATAACATTTTCAAGGAGCTTGTAGAAATTGCAATATCAATTGAACAATTAAAAATGGAAAGTTGTGATTTTAATTCGAGAGACAATACAGTTTTGTACAATAATGTAAGGGAAATTAACTATTTTAACAAGGAACAAGTTTTTGGCCGGAAATGGAAGCGTGAAGTTAAAATGGAGTTGGTTGATATAAAATCTGTTGAAATTGAGTTTTCAGAAGAATTTGATAAACTTTAAATTTCATTTCAAGACACTTTCAACCCAGAAATAGTTCGAATCAATTCTGAACAGTGTCGTTCGGTTTTAATCCAATTAAAAAAAGGAACTACACCAATTTTTATTAAACCTAGAAAGGTTCCCTACGCTTTAAAAAAACCTGTTGAAGAGAAGGTTAAAAAACCCCTACCCTACAAAAAAACCTGAACTTGAAAGATTAGAAAAGATGGGTATAATTTCTAAAATTGATAATTGTGAGTGGGTAACTCCAATTGTACTTGTCAGAAAACCAAATGGCAGCGTAAGGATTTGCGCTGATTACAAAGTTACGATAAACAATAACTGTAGATGAAGAATACCCAATACCCAGAATTGATGAAATATTCACAGATATGAATAAAGGAAGATACTTTTGTACATTAGATATAAGCAATGCTTATCTACATTTACCTATGAATGAAGAATTAACTTTGATGTCAACTATAAGCACACACAAGGGGCTTTTCAAAGTGAATAGGTTGATGTTCGGCATCAAGGTTGCACCTAGTATTTGACAAAGGTTCATGGACAAAGTATTACATGGATTACAAGGAACAGTTTGTTTTTTGACGATATTCTCGTACAAGGAAGTTCAGCTGAACAAGCATTGGTTCGTCTACATGAAGTTTTATAAGGAATAAAAAAGTACAATTTGAGATTAAATAAGGACAAGAGTACAGTTTTCCAGCGAAGTGTCAAATATTTGGATACATTATAGACGAAAAAGGCTTACATAAATCACAAGACGATATTGAAGAAATTGTTAAGCAATAAGACCAGATAATATTAATGAACTGAGAACTTTTTTTGGGACTAGCAAACTATTACAACCGTTTTATAAGAAACTTATCTACACTACTTGAACCACTAAATAATCTATTACAATAAGGAAAAAATTTAAATGGGTTAAACATTATGAAGATGCATTTACCAAAGTTAAAACTGAAATTACTATTGAACAAACATTGGCTCATTTCGACCTTGATGTTACACTAATCCTAGCAACAGATGCAAGTCCCACAGGCCTGGGAGGTTGTTTATCTCACAGATATGAAGATGGCTCAGAAAGACCAATAGCTTTTGCATCACGAAAATGAACAAAAACAGAAAGGAAATATTGTCAAATTGATAAAGAGGCTGACGGTATTTACTGGGGTGTGAAGAGATTTTCCCCATATTGCTATGGCAGGAAATTCATATTAATAACTGACCACAAACCATTAGTTTTAATATTTGACCATCTATAAATCTACCAGCAATGACAGCATCTAGAATTTTAAATTATGCACATTTTTTGTCAGGTTTAGGTTACACAATAGAATATTGTAACACTACAAAACATGAAAATGCTGATTTTCTGTCTAGATTTCCAGCTAGAACAGTTTCTAACAATATCGATGACCATGTTATATATTTGAGGCATCATATGAACATGATGCTTGTGAAAAGAAAACATTCGGGAGGAAACAAAAAAGACCCAGTGCTTAAAGAATATTAGAAAACTTATCTAGTGGTAAAAGTTAGAAAATGTTGGGACTAGAAGACAGTGAATTCACATCATATGATTGTTGTATATTTAGAGGATCTCAAATTATTATATCCCTAAGTTTGCAAAAAACAATTTTAAATGAACTACATGCTGGGCATATTGGAATGACAAAAATGACGTCTTTGGCAAGAAGTTATTGTTTTTGGATTAATATTGACAAAGATATTGAAAATATGGTAAGGTGTTATAGATGCTAACAAAAGCTACAAGATCAGCCTAAAACAGCTTTAAATCCATAGGAAACTCCTGAAGAACTATGGCAACGTATTCTTATAGATTTTGCTGGGCATATTAATGACTGGTGGTATTTTATTATTGTAGACGCCTTTTCAAAATGGGTACAGGTAAATTCCAACAAAATCAACCACTAGTATATGGCATATAAACAAACTAGATAGTTTATATTATACATTTGGATTAGCCTATGTAATTGTATCAAACAATAGATCTCAATTTACATCATCTGCATTCGAAGAATACCTTGAACGATACGATATAACACACAAAACCACATCACCTTTTCGTCCAGCACCAAACGGTCAGGTTGAACGTTACGTACAGACCGTTAAGAATCTTCTACATGCTACTGATGTTAAACATGTAAATGAAAAGCTACATGTAATAGTAAAACAATCAAGGAAGGTTCAGCATGCTACAACGAGGGTATCCCATATGAAATGAATAATGTTTAATCGAAACATAAGAACTGAACTTAATTTAATGAAGGGAGATAAATTTATTAATACAAACAAAACCAATCAAGCCAATCAAAACATTAAAATAGACCAAGCTGTATTAGCAAGAAATTATTCATATAATACAAAAGAAAAATAGTATAAATATCTGATTGAGAAAAGGATTCGAAACGTTATGTACATTGTTAGATTAGAAGGTGGACGTCTATGGGAAAAGCATATGAACCAATTAAGAGTTGAAAGTAGTGTTAATTAACAGGGGAGGAATTGATAAGTCTTTATTAAATAATACTTCCAGCTGTATTGATTATTATAATTAAAATACATTTAAAATATGTTGTTGTTTACATTTTCATATATAAAGATTAAATGAAAGATGATTACAATATGTAAAACTTTTTCTTATCAATTTAATTAATATTACGTAATACTTAGAGCTTTATACTATCTTAACAAGCCTACTATAAAATAATGAATTGAAAAATATTGGCTGTTATATTTAATCCTGTATATAATTTAACTAATAAATGTATAACTTGATAAAAATGATCCTAATGAAAATGGTGTTAGAAAACTACCATCGTTATCAGACTCTTTTCAAAACTCTTGTTTAATTTCCATATTTTGTTAAGCGTTTTAGAGCCTATGTTTTAAGTAAGTTTTAATATGGTTATTTAAAATACTACCCATTTAATATGGCTAAGACTATTACAAAATTACACAACTGTTTATGATGAAATTAAATGAAGAAAAATGACTTTATTTGAGTTGGGACTAAAAAGTCCCTTCTTCCACTTAACCTGACTCAATGATGTTGAAGATGGAGAATTATTCTCGGAGCCATATACTATGAACTCAGTGGCCCCACTTAATATGTATTTCAAACAATGCAGCTAATTAAAAGGTTTTTAATTAGAAATATTTTAGAACTTTCCATTCACTGTCCGTCATCAATTTATATTCTGGACGTAACACAAGTAGGCCTATACATACATAAATTGATGACCGATTGTCACTGGTAAGTATATTGATGACCGATTGTCACAGGTAAGTATATTGATGACTGATTGTCACAGTTAAGTATATTGATGACCGATTGTCACAGGTAAGTATATTTATGACCGATTGTCACAGTTAAGTATATTGATGACCGATAATCACAGGTAAGAATACTGATGACCGATTTTCACAGTTAAGTATATTGATGACCGATTGTCACAGGCAAGTCTATTGATGACCGACTGTCACAGGTAAGTATATTTATGACCTATTGTCACAGTTAAGTATATTGATGACTGATTGTCACAGTTAAGTATATTGATGACCGATTGTCACAGGTAAGTATACTGATGACCGATTGTCACAGGTAAGTATATTGATGACCGATTGTCGCAGTTAAGTATATTGATGACCGATTGTCACAGGTAAGTCTATGCTCATTCCCTAGCAATGACACAAACATTTAATTTACAGTTAGTTGATATAGAATTTTGAAAAGTAATAAGAAGTGTGAGAAGTGCTAAGGTAATAGATTCTTAATAAATTATGATATAGGTTATTAGATAAAGCAGGCACAAAATAGTTACCTAGTTTTTGGGTATAATATTATATATAATACTCAAAGAACTAGGTTTGAGTTATTATATATTCGTTGCCAGATTTTCGGCCAAGATCTAGGTAAGTATAATTACCTAGTTCTTTGTGTATAATATTGTATGCAATACTGAAAGAACTAGGTAACTGCTCAATACTGATCGTATTCAACAACCGTCTATTAAGTACCTTAAAACTAGTCTCCGTTCTTATCAACTATTCACTTTTCCAATTTGTACTGACAGGACATGCACAATATCCAATAGACTTTCGTAAGTTTGCAGTGTATATTGTTTTTGGATTGATGGTGAAACACACAGAGATCGTTTTTTTTAGCGTTTTTATAGTACTATTTGCCACCCGTTTTGAGAAGTGACTAATTGGACAACAAGACCGTGGAATTGGTTTTCATACAAAAATATTATTAAATAACTTGCCACCTCTGAACTTTTTTTGTCATTTAAGATATTTGAAATCAATTTTAGAAATCATTTTGGATATGAGATACATCAATATGGGTAGTTTTAATATTTTTTACCTTTAGGGGGAATTTCAGGAGAATTAAAAATGTTTCAAATAATTTCTAGTAGTGTACACTGTACACATAATTTTAAAGATATTGTTAAGGCAAGAAAAATACACTTAAACAGCAATTTATATATGGTCTCATATAATAAATGGCAGCCCCCCAAATGTATGGTGGTTAAAGAGTTAGTTGCAGCACCCCTCCTTTATTTATTTATTTTTTTTTTTTTACATTTTAGGTATTTAAAATAAATGTTCAGCAATATTCTTGAATATGGGTGATAAATCAATGAGGGTAGTTTTAGCACTTTTACTATCAAGGGGGTGTAGATTGATGTCTGCTAAAAATATTCCAATAGCACTCATAGCTGTGTAATATCTTATTTTAAAGGACTTTGTAAGATAAGAATAAATGAACTTTAACAAATGGACAAGCCACCCCTAAAAATGTTCAAAATTGAGTTGCGCCCCCCTTCCTTTACTTTTTTATCATTACAGAGCATTAATATTTTGTTAAGATAGATACAATAAGTTGATACCAACTTATAACAGAGTAGTGCAGTCTCTATTATAGGTCCCGCAAAGTATAAGTCTCTTTTATATAATATGCCACCATGCCAATACTGGAAGTGAAGCTGTGGGGGGGGGGGGGCTCAGAGTTAAATCAGTGCTGGCTTGAAGAAGTTAGTTTACATTGACTGACAGTGAAATAAAATCCTCAAGCTTGGCCGGAAGAACAAAAGGGAACATATGCAGTCCTTTAGTCGTAGCACGAAGTTGGCTGGTAGTGGTGGGATCAGGCAGTGATATAAACATCCTGTTCCCAACACTTATGACTAGGGTTCTAAAACAGCTCTCGTCTTGGATACGACTTATAATTCATAAATTGAATCTGATTGAATGTTTATTCCCAAGTGACATATTAAAAATTGTATAACTACTTCAAGATTCTATAAATATTCCAACTTACTGGTACAGTTCCGGTAAGAAAGTGAGTTTATTCTCCGTCACCCACTTATAATAAGAACTGGGCACAGGGTGGTTGCTTCAGAAAATGAAAATAACTACAGCGGAGTCAACTCAGTTCGCTGTAGTACAGTGACAGTAAGGAAACTACTATCTATATGTGCCTGAAGAGACGTAACAACGTCCAATCCAAGCTCTCGCTATGAAGAAACAGCGTGTAAGGTTAGCTTTCGGTTGGGGTATAGGCTGTCATTACTCTCTCCATTTTCATTACTAATTACTATCATTAATCTTACCATTGCACAACCTTACACGTTGTGTCTATGCTACGTTTCCATAGTGAAAGCTTGGATCGAAGTTAATGTGGTTCGGCCGGCATTAGGAACAATTGAATTCCACTCGCAGCGCTCGGTGTATGTCTGTGACTGAGGAGTGTATATACTCGACCCCTCCCCGTATATATAGTTGCATGAAGTTGTTGTCCTGCGGGTGCGGGTGCTGTGTCGAGCTGCACGTGTGCGTAGCGATTGAATTGAAGTATAACATGCGGGTAAAAGTACAACCACAAGTTGAGTGTATAAAGGTAATAAATTTTGTAAATTGTGTGATATTAAAAAGCATTAGATGCCAAACACGACAGTGTATTTCTCGTCATAATGAAATAAAAACAAACATATGACATTAATTATTTTAAATCAAATTTGCTAATTTGCCGTAAAATTATTTAAAATAACTGATGAGCAAGACCAATCCTGTGAGGGTCACTTTTAGCCTCTCTCCACACCTTACCCTACTGCCTCTTCCTTCAAATTCTTAAAATCTGAACGCTTGTCGGCCAACAGAATGTTCTTGTTGCGTGTTGGCAAGTAAGTTAATTCGAAGTAAATATTGGTATTTGCATACCAATACAGGCATACAGGTTACATATAATCATAAAAAACCTGTATATTTATAAGATAACACAAAGACAAATGATAATGATCACAGTCCACCTACACTTTCATAGTCATAGTAAACCATCAGTGTAAATTGCAGCCTCAACTCCATTATTCACAAAAAATATGGTATAACACAGCGAATTTGATCAAAGTTGAAATTTATTTTTTCCTCTTTCTTTTTTACAGTTTGAAGTGCATCTTTATATTGTGAAATTACGATTGAAGTGAGGAAAAAGTTGAAATATTTTAAATAAATTATAACTGAACAACGAAACAAAATATCTTTAAACTACTATTAGTTTTAATAGGTTAATTGAATATTAACACTTTATAATAATCTTCAATGATATTATAAAACTTTGTGTAAATAATGTTTTTTTTTTTTTTAATCAGGCACGATTTTAAGTGATAAAATCATAATAATGAAGCGTATTGTTAGACAATATCTTACCTTATTTTAATCATAAACCCCGATAATTCTTAATAACACTCTTATAAAAATGTCTAGGAACATACTTTTAACATTATTTCAAACGTATCCGAAAAATGTATGTAGTCATTCAAATTTCCAGGCACATTTCTTTAGAACATACTTGCAGGAGTTCCAAAATTTAAAAAAGAAGCACCATTTATATTGTATTGTTTAATACAAATAAAAGTGTAAAAATTTTAGGTCTACTTCATAAAATATAGTTTCCTGTCGGCGCCAATAATACATAACTGGGTGTGACTAGCTGATCAGCAAGTGGAATAAGCTGACTTTACGTTATAGCTAACCTTGTGGCTATTCACAAATCTTATATATTGATGTACTGTACATGTATATAATATATTCATTTACTAAACAATATCTGTTAGATAAACACAAAGAACGCAATTTTAGGCTAAATAATATCATTAAGTACGTTAAATAATATATTAATCTTGAGTGCGCCAGTGCTAAATTGACATAAGTATCGTTGGCGTATTTGGCCACCAGCTACAAAATATGTGTCGATGAATTGTTACCAGTATCAACAGAATCGACTAGTTTGTTTGTGTAATTTTTCAAATATTACATACAGATTGGTGGAGCCAGACAGGCAACATACAGGAGTGGTACCCACCTATGCCAGTTGTGTCTGTGTCATAATTCATGAGAGTGTGAGAGTTTCTAGTAAGAGGTAAACCCAAGACAGTTGGTGGGGGAGCTGCGCTGGACAGACCATGCTTGTGCCTGACGCTGTGCGTGCGGATTCGCGCGGGTAGTATTAGAATAAAGAAGGCTTACTTCCGTATATTGTATTATACTTTTGGGGTCATTTTAACGTCTACATAAATTAATTTAATTAGTAATTTAATATGGGATAATATAGTTTACATTTTACCAAATAAAATGACATAATTTTCTATCCGGCAAATATATACATTAATTTCTAACAAATATAACAGATTGAATTTAAAAATAAATAATTTGTTTAGGTTAAATAAAATATGTTATTTTGTTTATATTTATTTGTTATATATAATTTTAAGCTTTGGATTTATAAACCCGAACCGTTTCCGAGATGAATTCACCCCAAGGTTGGTGAAAATGACATATTTAGTAGCCTCTCAAAATGCTCTTTACACATTTATGAGATATAGTCGAATAAATATTTGCATAACAATTTTGAATTAAAATTCCATCAACTTTTGGCTGCACCACCTTTTAATGGGAGGATGCCTCTGCATATATGTTACTGATGTTTAGATGTTTGTACGTCTCTTAAGGTACAGATAGACAGTAGGTTCCTAAATTGTCATTGTACTACAGTGAACTGCGTTGATTTCGTTGTAATTATCTTTATTTACTGAAGTATCTACCCAATGTCCAGTTCAATTAGAAGTGGATGACGGAGAATAAACTCAACGTCTTGAACTTACTCCACTACTAAGATCTTATGACATAAGAATTCACTAGAAATAAGATATGACAGTATCATTTCCAGTTAAACTTGGAAAAATTTACTGTACTCTAGTCCTAAAAATGGTGTTTTACAGTTTGTATATTTCTAACACTTACTTTACGGAATATGTCATTGCCTTACAAATTTCCAAATATATTGGTGGTGGATGACATATGATATTATATTCAAAAAATATATTCACTTAAGAAACTACAGATGGAGAAACAAAAAATTTAGCTACTATTGAACATATGCTATTAAAAATAAATATTTTTAACTAAGTCGAGATACATGTTAAGATTATAACAATAATTTACTGTTGTATTTTATATGATTAATTTATTCACTCCATAATGTCAGCTTAATAATAGTAGTAATGGTGAAACAAATTAAATTAACAAATTTATATTAGTACGTAATGTACTCATGTGCTAAATTCATTATACTAAATTTACAGTATGTATAAAACATAAATAAATAACAGACTTAACCCCTCTCCACCACACAGGGCATTGCACCACTGTCCAGACGGGAAAAATAATTATTTTGTATACATAGAAAAATTATATAAGCATATGACTGTTTTGTGAAAAGTGTTTTAATGTTATATTATCTTGAAATAAATATTTTGGTTCTGATATTTTTTTTCCTCAACTGTATCCCAGTATTAAAGTTTCCGTGTATATCCATATCAATACATAAGCTAACTCAAATAGAAACATACGGAACTACAGGCAACTGATGTAGAAGTAAATGTTTCCTAAGACAAGGTTCAATATCAGCTTCCAAGTAAACTGTTTGGATCAGCAAAATAAATAGATTTCGTTTGAAGCTCTGGGATTAAAAGTCGATTGCAATTTTCTGCAACGGTTTCAAAGAAAACCAAACAGTTTACTATTGACAGGTCTTACACGAGGGAAATATACACACGTAGTTTACTGATTCGTCAGTGAAGCAAGTCTGTTGACAGGTCTTTACACGAGGGGAATATACACACGTAGTTTACTGATTCGTCACTGAAGCAAGTCTGTTGACAGAGTTATTGATTTTACAAATTTTCAGCTCAGATGTATCTATCAAGATATCAATTAAAGTTCAAACTAAAATATAAATAAAAAGTTAGCTGTAATTCATTAAAAACTTAAAAACAAAACGATGAAGTAATAATCAAGTAAATAAATGTAGTTTAAGCGTTCAATATAATTTCTTATATATCCTCTTTCATATACATCGTAATAATCCTAAGCTTTATCAAATCGAGTCTATGCAAAGAACCAACATTTTCCTTGTATCAGAATTTGGCTTTAAATAGTAGGTGACTTTTTAAAATAAAGATCAGTACCCTATAATAATCTATAAGTCGTATGTATTTACGAATGAAAATTATGTATAACATTTGCATGAAACCTGTCCTCAGAATAAAATGTCAATATACAGTTTGGTAGCTCTACAAACGCATTTAAAACCAAAAATCCCAAATATGTATGTATATATATATATATATATATGTGTGTGTGTGTGTGTGTGTGTGTGTGTGTGTGTGTGTGTGTGTGTGTGTGTGTGTGTGTGTGTGTGTGTGTGTGTGTGTGTGTGTGTGTGTGTGTGTGTGTGTGTGTGTGTGTGTGTGTGTGTGTGTGTGTGTGTGTGTGTGTGTGTGTGTGTGTGTGTGTGTGTGTGTGTGTGTGTGTGTGTGTGTGTGTGTGTGTGTGTGTGTGTTTGTGTGTGTGTAATTTATTATCAATCAGAAAAATACATTTTCACTCGTTTCTATAACCGGATTTCTCTCATTGACTTAAGATTATTTGAGTGTCCAAATCTTGGTTACCTCTTTCAATTAACAAATTCTCTTTTTACTTTCGTTTATGAATTATTATTTAGGGATTAAATTTTATTGCTTATTTCATCCAGTGAAATTTTATCATTTTAAAGAATAATGTTTAACAGTACGGTTGACAATTTTAAAAGGAAAATTAGTGTTAGTTTTTACCTCAACTTCTTAAATAAGTTTAATAAAATGTCACATTGGGATTATCGTTTAGTATTAATTTGGGAACTATTCACTTTAAAAGTAGATTTTATATAATAATAGATTCGCTCTTTGGCTTACTGAGGCAGTGGAATTATAACTTTGCTATAACGTAAGCGGTGTTTACTGATTAAGTCTCAGCTTGGCGTACATCAGCTCTCGATCCAGGTAATATTACACATTACTTTTGGAGTTATAGAAAAGCTAATGCGAATAATTAGTTGATAAATATCATTGTTTGGGGGAGTGCTTACCAAAATAATTATAAATCGTGTCACCTGGGATTGGTACACGGGCTTAAAATATTAAAGTAAAATATGTCATAATATTTATTTAACGAATACATATTTAACTAGTATTTTTTTTGGAGAAAAGACAGATGTTGACAATATATATGTTGTGTCGAGCTGTTTTATGTTTATTTCTTTTGTATAAGCGTAAATCAATATTCCAATAACTGATGGGACATGGACACAATATTTTGTATGCCACTTTGTTTGAGGGTAGTCATAAATTGAAATAATAAATAACACAATTTTGTATGTATATATATATATATATATATATATATATATATATATATATATATATATATATTCCTTCTTTTGTTTAAAGTTACATCACTCATATATCTGATAATAAATATCAACAAATAATTACTATTAATAGGTCAGTATACCTTAATAATAGGTCATCGAAAAATGCAACGACTTGGATTAACATTTCATATTTTATACTGGAAAACCTATATTTTATAACCCAATTCTTACGTACGTGTAAGGCATAAAAGATTTATCTGATAAAGAACCAACACTAAGTTCTTGGGTCTTCGCCAATTGACTTTTTTCTTCTTCTCTAGGTAATCTTTGAACTTTCAGAGCATTTTTGTAAAATAAACATGTAAAATACGTTACACTTTAGGCCACACTGTCCCTAAGGGTAAGAATAAATTGGAAATGTTTATGTAAAAATTAAAAGATTTCAATTGTCTTTAAAATATTTAAAATGAAGTGTAACACAACCTAATTTTACATTTGTAAATTTTCCAAAACCGACCCCCTCCCATTTACAACTAAAATACTTGTGTAAGTAATATTTATAAAGCGTTTTGACAATAAGGTAGCCTAGGTCTTGTGTACATTTATAAATCTACAATATTTGCCCTTATAAGGTAACCTATGGCTTCCGATTTATCAACTAACATAGAATTATTACTTTTACAAATTAAGTTAAGTTATTACTTTAATCATAGGTTACTTTATGGTTGTAAAAGAGTGTATTTTATTTAACAGGAAAGTGTTAAGTTACCTCTCAGTTCACTAGGATCTCTCAGATAATAACCATTTGTTAACTTCAGATAATAATTGTGAAATTATATTTTTTGTCATAATCTCATTTTATTCCTTTTTTAAAAACATGAACCAAAATCACTACATGACTATTATTTAATTTACTACTGTATAAAACCACCGAAATATACATTAGGGGTGAGGGTTAGTACGTTAGATCAATTATGGGACTAATATGGAAATGGAAAGGGAAACCTTACCCATGAAAATTTGTTAATTTCAACGATAAAATATGGAGAAAATAGTAAGCATTTCTTTGACCTCTCTTAGAGTGAATTGAAATAGAAATTCGACTAAAGGTAACGTCATGTTCGGGCCATGAGGGATAAATTACCAACGGCAACTGCCAAAACTTTAAAAAGTGGATGCAAACAGAAGTTCTTTTAAACGACAGCTAAATAGTCTTCTTAAATAATCTTATTTCCCAAAGTTTCTACAAGTAACTGATATCAGTTCTTTCCTAAGTCACAAATGTGTTTCCCTTATGATATTTTAAAATTATATTGTATAATACAAATTTATTAACTATATTTATCTATTAAGTAATAGTAATAAACTACTAGATAGGATCACTGAACCACTAACAAGTGGGCAATTTAGAACACTGAAAGACATGTACCTCAGGTAAATATTCCATAATTTCTGTAACCAAACTAATGTCAAGTTGTATGTTTGAGATTATTCCTGTTACTTAATTCAATATGAAGTACTAAGAAAATCAGCTAATTTATGACATACAGAGTCAAAGATATTTAATCAAACATCTAACACTGAACTAATAACTAAAAAAAATTTAACACATAGTAGTATAGTGATGGTCATAACTAACGTTGTCATCATTGGAAGTGTTAGAGCGATAGTCGTTTATGTGGAAGTTAAGTTCCTTTCAAACACTTAAGTAATTAACTAAGTTTGAGATACTCCTCGTCATCATTGGAAGTGTTAGAGCGATAGTCGTTTATGTGGAAGTTAAGTTCCTTTCAAACACTTAAGTAATTAACTAAGTTTGAGATACTCCTCGTCGTCGTAGGGATTCAAGATAATCTAGACAATATTGGGTATACAGTTTGTGGTAGGATTTTTGTATGATGCAGTTTACACCTCACAAATCTTGCATGATATATATGAGTCTTGAAGTTCTAGACATGTTCTGTCAATAAAGCTAGGGAAGCGTTCAAAACTTAAAAAAAATAGCATGGAAATATAAAAAATGTACTATCAGACTTATCAGATCAAACAAGCTAAACAACTTTTTGAAGAAATACTAAAAAGCAATGCTAACTTTAAGGAAAATGTTTTAATTGTATGTAAATCGGCACTGGTGGCGCAGTGATGTAACCCAGCTACTTGGGGATGAAGTGTTGTGGAGATTGTAGGCGAAAGGTTCTATACTCAGTCCTCTTAATAACGACATGGCGTCCGCTCAATGATTGCCATCGATGTGGACACTACTAGAGAAGTCTGGAATGTCCATGTTGGGTGGCAGTCGTGGGTTCGGATGTTTTGTAGGGAGGAGAAGTGAGCATAAAGCTTGTGAAATATCTGAAAATCAGACCAATACTGCGTGGTTCGGGTCCCACGTAAAGCTGTAGGTCCCTCAGCTGCCCTGGCTATCGGGATATTACTGAAGCTAAGTCTAACTCAGTTAGCAACAATTGCTACGCTCGTTAATCTTCACTCATCACACTCATTCTTCCCTCATACTCGCCCATAGCAATCAGCGTCTTAGAAAATGAAAAAAAAATTGTGAAATATTTTTCAGACAGAGCAATTTATTTTTTGGTAGTTATATTCATTCTAGTATTTTTGTGAAAATAAAATTTAATAAAGTTTAGTAATATATTTTGTAAATCGATGCCTTTTTGGTTATTTGTTTCGGTGACATGTTTCTGAAAATGAAATGAAAATGAGGAATCCTTCTCATAATTATTTGAAAATACTAAGAATGATAAAGATTGGTGTTTTGAAGAGCTTAATGAAGTAATATTTTTCTTTAATTAAAAAATAATAATAACTTCAATTCATTCACGTTTAGGATTGAGAGAGTTGCAAATCTATGAGTTTTCTAAAGTGAAAAACCAAATAAAAAGGAACATTATAAAAGCAACATTGGTAGCAATAGTTATAGAATGTTTATGTACTCAGTTCATTGTTGTAATCGTACACCGTTAACAAGTTGTATGTGTAATTACCTAACTGTGGTTCTCTATTAAGGGTCCCTGGTGTTGCAGTCAATTTACCTTCAGCATCCTCAGACAGGTAGCATCAGGTAAAATGTCTCCTGATACTTTCATTACCAAGGTGAGGGGGTTGCAAGAGCATACAAGTGAAGGAGGTACAAAAATACACATGGTAAAAAACAAAAATAGCACTAACAAAAAAATGTGTAGTATGTTTTGTAATCATTTATAGTTCTTTTTATATATAACATCATTTTTTATTTTGAAATTTTAATATTGAAGTCAGTAGATGGTTTTAATGAGGTATGCATTGTTGTAGTAGGATGGAATACATTATTAAAGTCCTTATTGTTTATGGAGGTATAAAGTAGCTTGAGATATAAAGTTATAAGCTGTTCTAAGTACTACACAACCTATGATACCTTCTATATCAGGTTCTTGATCTTTGAAGGTCTAACCATAAACTATAAGAACATAAGAGTACAAATGGCAATCGATATGGGGATTTTCGAGCTCAAGGAAACCTGATTGTAGCTGATAGATTTCCTTGATAATCCAGGCTGCTAAACACTTTCTCACCATCAACATTGACATATTGAAGGTTTTAAATTCCTCCTTTAATAAAATAAAGTGAAAATCATCGTTACTGGGTGTGTAAAGTTCGGACTATACAGTCTTCTCTTCCACTTAACCTCACAAAAAAAAGTTTGCTTAGTAAAACAAACTTAAAATGATTAATAAAACATGATAAAATAATAATAAACATATTAGAGAAGAATAAGAACATAAAATATAGTGGCATTACAAACAAATTAATAGTTTACGATATTAAATATTAGTAAATAAATTATTTGCAATGAAATACAATAAAAGAAACAATCTATATCCACGAATACACATACATCATTCATACAATCATGCCGCAAACATAACATGTTCCCACTAACACCAGCCCACCGCTCTGTCCTACAGATCCCGCCAGAAAAGCTATCTCACCTCCTCCCCGAAGTAAGAGCACTCATCCCAGTGTTTTATCTAGTCAGGAAACCCATTCCAAGATTTTAAAATCAATAATAATAAAAAGATCACATGTTTTAATAATTATTTGTAATACTTTACTTTTCTAAAATACATAAATGTCAAATCATGCCTAAATAAATGTTAAAAGATAGTTTGATTTGCTTTTAAAAATATGGTTATGAAAGATTTTAGGTGAGTTATGTGAGGCTGATTTATAATAGTGAACAGCAGTAAAGTAATTAGGTGTATTTAATACATTGTATAATTTAGTGTAGATAATAATTAGTAATTTTTTAGATATTTAAGGGTTGAGAATAAATTATTCGGATTAAAGAACGGCTGATTCCTAAGAACTCGCGATGCTCATCCCACCACTACCTTCCAAACTGTGAGACCTAATACTATCAACAAATACTTGTTAAGTGGTTAGCTTATATAAAGAATTCTTATAAAGCAATTATTTTCGTGTCTATTTATTTATTTTTTGTAATATTTTTAAGGGACCTCAGGAATATAAGTATTGTAGCCTTAACTTAAAGCTACTATTTATTTTTGATATGTTGAACAACTTAAATGAGAGATTAAAATAAAACTTCTTCAATGATAAAAAAATACTTCTTTATTTTTCTTCTTATAACTTCAACAAAATAAAATTGGATTTCTTCTACAAATAATAATAAAAACGAAAATAAAATATCTTTCTTTATTGAATTAAAGGAACACAAATAAATTAAAATAACTCTTTCAAATTAAATTAAATATCTTCAGACCAGAACCTTTTTTATTAATTTAACTTTTTTTTTATAAATTTCTTTAAATTATTAAATCAATAAATTCAAACTTCAAAATTGTAATAAATTCAAAATCTTTAAATTCCTTTAAAATTGAAATTTCAAAATCTTTAAATTGAAAAATTCTTAATTTCAAAATTGCTTAAAATTGAAAAATTTCTTTAAAAATTGCTTTAAATTGAAAAATTGCCTCCGGGAGATCTGGAACCAAAAGAAATAACCAGCTTTTAGTGACTTGAAACATTTTCCTTTTTACAAAATTTTTAAACAGAAAACAAAGCACTCTAAAAACTATCACTAGAAGAGTGACTACAAACAAGAAACAAGTTTTAACCACGCATGCTTGGTGAATCTTACCCTATCTACTAAAACCCTACTGAAAAACCTAACTAAAGAAAACTTGTAAAAATTACTTACGTAGCTGTCCTGGAGGTATCAATCCCAAAACGTGACCACAACAAAGCGCGACATACGCTCACTCACTCACCAGCGAATAAGAAAATGCCGTACCGGAAAACCAAAACTCCGAACGGTTAAAATCGCCGTGTAGATCAAACGTGGTCACGCAACGAACGAAAACTTCAAACTAACCGAACGCACGCAATCCTTCCACCAACGGACTTACCCCCTCTTTACTCTAGAAGCTAAACCAACCAATTAGAACCCTCTAAACCAGGACATCTGAACAGGTAAGGCTCACCAAACATGTTGACTTCAGAAAACATGTCGCATGAAATTGACAGGAAATTAACAAACGTGAATATACTGGTTATTTAGCTAATTTATATGGGAAAAAACTACTTTTTATTTGAAAGGGGAAGATTCTGAATTTTGCTCAAAACTTGGAGAATTTATATTGAAAACTTTTGGTAAAAGAACCAAAGTCCTAAACCTCTCAGTTCTTACAAAATTTAACATTTTCTAAACACAATCTTCTAAAATAATTATAATGAAACAATTAAGAATTGTTACAGTATACAGTATATTACTGTACTTTTAATCATACATGGCTGTGATATCATAACTACTAAAACATCTTTCTTAGTAAATGTTTGTTCATTGTAAGATTAATAAATGTTATAAAGAAATATTGTTAGAGTTTGAAACAGTAAAATGGTCCATATAACCGAAAGAATCCCATTTACAATCACATCAGCTCATTCAGTATGATAGGGGTGGATGTCAATAATGATACTTCACTATTGTGATTAACTGAGTCAAATCACACCCATCAATCTTCTGGTGCTTCATATTTTATGTAAATTAATAATTTTAATGTATTGAATTCTTCATATATGTACATTACTTCATTAACATTTTATTATGCCTAGTACTTAAACTGGCGACTCGCATAAATTATCTGGTAAAACAGCTTAACTCAACAATATTCGCCTTGAGGTGCCCCTCGTCATTTTCCTCTCGGGAAACTCTCAACATCGGTTACGGTGGATTGTTTGAGTCTAGGATGAGCTATGTAAAAATCTTCTGGGGTTTCTACGGTACTCGTTTTTTTTAAAAAGTTTTCCGTTTCCATAAGAAATAACGGTCGTCTGGGGATCGCAACAATCACAGAGCTGAAGGGAGGTCTTCCGATCAAGTGGTACAATCACAAGGCTACTAGCCTTGGTACAATCACCCTAGTATGCCTTTTATGTACAATTCAGCAGTTTTAGTTTTTTTAAAAATAAGAGTGACTTTACTATCTTATAAGCAACATTTACTCATGAACCACCCGCCCTCCAATACACGTACAGTGCTAATAACCCACCCGCCCACCCATACAAGTACAGTGCTAATGACCCACCCGCCCTCCCATACACGCACAGTATAATGATTTACCCATATACAAGCAGTGGTAGTGACCCACCCGCCCACCCATACAAGTACAGTGCTAATGCTTGTACTTGTATGGGTACTATAATCACCACTGTACGTGTATTTCATCACCACTGTACGTGTATGGGTGGGTGAGTGGGTCATCACCGCTGTACGTGTATGGTTGGTCGGGTGGGTCGTCACCACTGTACGTGTATGGGTGCGTTGGTGGGTCATCACCACTGTACGTGTATGGGTGGGTGGGTCATCACTACTGTAAGTGTATAGGTAGTAAAGTCATTAACTACAACGTGGGAAAGTAAGGTATGTAGTTTCAAAAACATTTTTACACATGACACAAACATGATTTGACTATCAATAAATGTACATTGTCATTGTTTAAAAACTTTTTATCCTGCCGTGGACCAAACATTTTCAGTTCTCGTCCTTAACATACAAAAATACAAAGTATCTTGAAATCGTTAATCTTGAATTCTTTTAAAACACCACTTGAATGGGAGGGATAAGGTTAGGTGGTAGATAAGGTTAGGTGGTAGAGAGGACTGTCCAGTCCTAACCTCGCCTTAAAAATAAAGTCGTTTTTCATTTCATTTCATTTCATTACTACAGTCTTCAAGAATCTCTAAAGGCGGCCCATTTTGAAGTCAGTTATTATCATGATACAAATCAGTTTTCCATTATTATTATCATCTTTTTTCATAATTTTTAAATTTTTTTATGATTATGTATGTTTATATCGTAAATGTAATAATTGACATGCACAGTAAACTGTATTATGGTCTATTATACCAATAAAGAAATTGAATTGAATTAAATTGTTCTCATTTGAGATTTAAAGTTTGAACAAAGTTAAGGTTTCATTTATGTACTTGTAAACTCAATCATACTACCTTTTACATGACACGAACATTATCAACTTATCATTTAGCACTATCATACGGTGATACGTCATTAGCACTATAACACGGTGATACGTCATTAGCACTATCATACGGTGATACGTCATTAGCACTATAACACGGCGATACGTCATTAGCACTATCATACGGTGATACATCATTAGCACTATCATACGGTGATACGTCATTAGCACTATCATACGGTGATACGTCATTAGCACTATCATACGGTGATACGTCATTAGCACTATCATACGGTGATACGTCATTAGCACTTTTATACGGTGATACGTCATAAGCATTATCATACGGTGATACGTCATATCTCACATCCAAAACAACGTTGGCTACTTGCTGAGAATTTAATAAACACTTCAACGCAACAAAATGGCAAACAAAATGTTTCATCAAGTCGGTAAAACCAATTGGAGAGGTAAATAATGAAAATGTATGAGATAGGTGCAGATAGGTTTTGTTTGCCAGAGAGTTATTGTGTTAGCGTTGAAGTGACAGATTTATTGTGGACACCAGCCTCCATGGAACAGTGAAATACTGGATGTTTAGAGGAGTGAAGGAAAAAATGAATTAATATGAGAATATAAAACCATTTATAATAGTGTAAGGTAACAAACATACGAACAACTAAATATATGAATACTTTGATGCATTTTAAAGTAGTACACTTTGTTTATGAACTAGAAAAATATAACCATATTTCTATTTACTAATAATGAAAAAATTATACTATATAGAACTCAGTTATTGGATAAATTACAACTTTGTGTTAGTTGTTTGTTGCTTTTAAGATAAAAACTTTGTTTTCGGAAGGTCCCAGAAATATTTTACAAATTTTGATTGGAAAATGGGAGTATAATTTCTACCATTACATATAATAAATAATTGTTAATAAACTAAACGGTGATATTAATCCTACCACCAAACGAGACATGTATACAGGTATTAATACTTCTACTCACTTAAATATGTACAGCACTGGGATATTGATCCTAACACCCACCGAGATATGTATGAAGGTATTAATACTTCTACTCACCTAAACATGTACTGTGATATTGATCCTACCACCCACCGAGATATGTTTGAAAGTATTAATACTTCTACTCACTTAAACATGTGCTGTGATATTGATACTAACACCCACCGCGACATGTATGAAGGTATTAATACTTCTACTCACTTAAACATGTAATGTGATATTGATCCTAACACCCACCGAGATATGTATGAAGGTATTAATACTTCTACTCACTTAAACATGTAATGTGATATTGATCCTACCACCCACCGAGATATGTTTGAAGGTATTAATACTTCTACTCACTTAATCATGTACTGTGATATTGATACTAACACCCACCGAGATATGTATGAAGGTATTAATACTTCTACTCACTTAAACATGTAATGTGATATTGATCCTAACACCCACCGAGATATGTATGAAGGTATTAACTCTCCTACTCACTTAAACATGTAATGTGATATTGATCCTAACACCCACCGAGATATGTTTGAAGGTATTTATACTTCTACTCACTTAATCATGTACTGTGATATTGATCCTAACACCCACCGAGACGTATATGCAGGTATTAATACTTCTACTCACTTAACATGTACTGTGATATTAATCCTATCACCCACCGAGACGTATATGCAGGTATTAATACTTCTACTCACTTAACATGTACTGTGATATTGATCCTATCACCCACCGAGACGTATATGCAGGTATTAATACTTCTACTCACTTAACATGTACTGTGATATTGATCCTATCACCCACCGAGACGTATATGCAGGTATTAATACTTCTACTCACTTAAACATGTACTGTGATATTGATCCTATCACCAACCGAGATATGTATGAAGGTATTAATACTTCTACTCACTTAATCATGTACTGTGATATTGATCCTATCACCCACCGAGACGTATATGCAGGTATTAATACTTCTACTCACTTAACATGCACTGTGATATTGATCCTATCACCCACCGAGACGTATATGCAGGTATTAATACTTCTACTCACTTAAACATGTACTGTGATATTGATCCTATCACCAACCGAGATATGTTTGAAGGTAATAATACTTCTACTCACTTAATCATGTACTGTGATATTGATCCTACCACCCACCGAGATATGTTTGAAGGTATTAATACTTCTACTCACATAATCATGTACTGTGATATTGATCCTACCACCCACCGAGATATGTTTGAAGGTATTTATACTTCTACTCACTTAAACATGTACTGTGATATTGATCCTATCCCCCACCGAGACGTATATGCATGTATTAATACTTCTACTCACTTAAACATGTACTGTGATATTGATCCTAACACCCACCGAGATATGTATGAAGGTATTAATACTTCTACTCACTTAATCATGTACTGTGATATTGATCCTACCACCCACCGAGATATGTTTGAAGGTATTAATACTTCTACTCACTTAATCATGTACTGTGATATTGATCCTACCACCCACCGAGATATGTTTGAAGGTATTTATACTTCTACTCACTTAAACATGTACTGTGATATTGATCCTATCACCCACCGAGACGTATATGCAGGTATTAATACTTCTACTCACTTAAACATGTACTGTGATATTGATCCTAACACCCACCGAGATATGTATGAAGGTATTAATACTTCTACTCACTTAATCATGTATTGTGATATTGATCCTACCACCCACCGAGATATGTTTGAAGGTATTAATACTTCTACTCACTTAATCATGTACTGTGATATTGATCCTACCACCCACCGAGATATGTTTGAAGGTATTAATACTTCTACTCACTTAATCATGTACTGTGATATTGATCCTAACACCCACCGAGATATGTATGAAGGTATTAATACTTCTACTCACTTAATCATGTACTGTGATATTGATCCTACCACCCACCGAGATATGTTTGAAGGTATTAATACTTCTACTCACTTAATCATGTACTGTGATATTGATCCTACCACCCACCGAGATATGTTTGAAGGTATTAATACTTCTACTCACTTAATCATGTACTGTGATATTGATCCTACCACCCACCGAGATATGTTTGAAGGTATTAATACTTCTACTCACTTAATCATGTACTGTGATATTGATCCTACCACCCACCGAGATATGTTTGAAGGTATTAATACTTCTACTCACTTAATCATGTACTGTGATATTGATCCTACCACCCACCGAGATATGTTTGAAGGTATTAATACTTCTACTCACTTAATCATGTACTGTGATATTGATCCTATCACCCACCGAGACATGTATGCATGTATTAATACTTCTACTCACTTAAACATGTACTGTGATATTGATCCTATCACCCACCGAGACGTATATGCAGGTAATAATACTTCTACTCACTTAAACATGTACTGTGATATTGATCCTACCACCCACCGAGATATGTTTGAAGGTATTTATACTTCTACTCACTTAAACATGTACTGTGATATTGATCCTACCACCCACCGAGATATGTTTGAAGGTATTTATACTTCTACTCACTTAAACATGTACTGTGATATTGATCCTACCACCCACCGAGATATGTTTGAATGTATTAATACTTCTACTCACTTAATCATGTACTGTGATATTGATCCTACCACCCACCGAGATATGTTTGAAGGTATTTATACTTCTACTCACTTAAACATGTACTGTGATATTGATCCTATCACCCACCGAGACGTATATGCAGGTATTAATACTTCTACTCACTTAAACATGTACTGTGATATTGATCCTACCACCCACCGAGATATGTTTGAAGGTATTTATACTTCTACTCACTTAAACATGTACTGTGATATTGATCCTATCACCCACCGAGACGTACATGCAGGTATTAATACTTCTACTCACTTAAACATGTACTGTGATATTGATCCTAACACCCACCGAGATATGTATGAAGGTATTAATACTTCTACTCACTTAATCATGTACTGTGATATTGATCCTACCACCCACCGAGATATGTTTGAAGTTATTAATACTTCTACTCACTTAATCATGTACTGTGATATTGATCCTATCACCCACCGAGACGTATATGCAGGTATTAATACTTCTACTCACTTAAACATGTACTGTGATATTGATCCTAACACCCACCGAGATATGTATGAAGGTATTAATACTTCTACTCACTTAAACATGTACTGTGATATTGATCCTAACACCCACCGAGATATGTATGCAGGTATTAATACTTCTACTCACTTAAACATGTACTGTGATATTGATCCTAACACCCACCGAGATATGTATGCAGGTATTAATACTTCTACTCACTTAATCATGTACTGTGATATTGATCCTACCACCCACCGAGATATGTTTGAAGGTATTTATACTTCTACTCACTTAAACATGTACTGTGATATTGATCCTATCACCCACCGAGACGTTTATGCAGGTATTAATACTTCTACTCACTTAAACATGTACTGTGATATTGATCCTACCACCCACCGAGATATGTATGAAGGTATTAATACTTCTACTCACTTAAACATGTACTGTGATATTGATCCTACCACCAAACGAGACATGTATGCAGGTATTAACCCTGCTACTCACTTAAACATGTTCTGTGATATTAATCCTACCACCCACCGAGACATGTATGCATGTATTAACCCTCCTACTCACTTAAACATGTACTGTGATATTGATCCTACCACCAAACGAGACATGTATGCAGGTATTAACCCTCCTACTCACTTAAACATGTACTGTGATAATAATCCTACCACCAAACGAGACATGTATGCAGATATTAACCCTCCTACTCACTTAAACATGTAATGTGATATTGATCCTACTACTAAACGAGACATGTATGCATGTATTAACCCTCCTACTCACTTAAACATGTACTGTGATATTGATCCTACCACCAACCGAGACATGTATGCATGTATTAACCCTCCTACTCACTTAAACATGTACTGTGATATTGATCCTACCACCAAACGAGACATGTATGCAGGTATTTAACCCTCCTACTCACTTAAACATGTACTGTGATATTGATCCTACCACCCACCGAGACATGTATGCAGGTATTAAACCTCCTACTCACTTAAACATGTACTGTGATATTGATCCTACCACCAAACGAGACATGTATGCAGGTATTAACCCTCCTACTCACTTAAACATGTACTGTGATAATAATCCTACCACCAAACGAGACATGTATGCAGGTATTAACCCTCCTACTCACTTAAACATGTAATGTGATATTGATCCTACCACCAAACGAGACATGTATGCAGGTATTAACCCTCCTACTCACTTAAACATGTACTGTGATATTGATCCTACCACCAAACGAGACATGTATGCAGGTATTAACCCTCCTACTCACTTAAACATGTAATGTGATATTGATCCTACCACCCACCGAGACATGTATGCAGGTATTAACCCTCCTACTCACTTAAACATGTACTGTGATATTGATCCTATCACCCACCGAGACATGTATGCAGGTATTAACCCTCCTACTCACTTAAACATGTACTGTGATATTGATCCTACCACCCACCGAGACATGTATGCAGGTATTAACCCTCCTACTCACTTAAACATGTAATGTGATATTGATCCTACCACCAAACGAGACATGTATGCAAATATTAACCCTCCTACTCACTTAAACATGTACTGTGATATTAATCCTACCACCCACCGAGACATGTATGCATGTATTAACCCTCCTACTCACTTAAACATGTACTGTGATATTAATCCTACCACCAAACGAGACATGTATGCAGGTATTAACCCTCCTACTCACTTAAACATGTAATGTGATATTGATCCTACCACCAAACGAGACATGTATGCAAGTATTAACCCTGCTACTCACTTAAACATGTTCTGTGATATTAATCCTACCACCCACGAGACATGTATGCATGTATTAACCCTCCTACTCACTTAAACATGTAATGTGATATTGATCCTACCACCCACCGAGACATGTATGCAGGTATTAACCCTCCTACTCACTTAAACATGTACTGTGATATTGATCCTACCACCAAACGAGACATGTATGCAGGTATTAACCCTCCTACTCACTTAAACATGTAATGTGATATTGATCCTACCACCAAACGAGACATGTATGCAGGTATTAACCCTCCTACTCACTTAAACATGTACTGTGATATTGATCCTACCACCCACCGAGACATGTATGCATGTATTAACCCTCCTACTCACTTAAACATGTACTGTGATATTGATCCTACCACCCACCGAGACATGTATGCATGTATTAACCCTCCTACTCACTTAAACATGTACTGTGATATTGATCCTACCACCAAACGAGACATGTATGCAGGTATTAACCCTCCTACTCACTTAAACATGTAATGTGATATTGATCCTACCACCCACCGAGACATGTATGCATGTATTAACCCTCCTACTCACTTAAACATGTAATGTGATATTGATCCTACCACCAAACGAGACATGTATGCAGGTATTAACCCTCCTACTCACTTAAACATGTACTGTGATATTAATCCTACCACCCAACGAGACATGTATGCATGTATTAACCCTCCTACTCACTTAAACATGTACTGTGATATTAATCCTACCACCCACCGAGACATGTATGCATGTATTAACCCTCCTACTCACTTAAACATGTACTGTGATATTAATCCTACCACCCACCGAGACATGTATGCATGTATTAACCCTCCTACTCACTTAAACATGTACTGTGATATTGATCCTACCACCCACCGAGACATGTATGCATGTATTAACCCTCCTACTCACTTAAACATGTACTGTGATATTAATCCTACCACCCACCGAGACATGTATGCATGTATTAACCCTCCTACTCACTTAAACATGTACTGTGATATTGATCCTACCACCCACGAGACATGTATGCATGTATTAACCCTCCTACTCACTTAAACATGTAATGTGATATTGATCCTACCACCAAACGAGACATGTATGCAGGTATTAACCCTCCTACTCACTTAAACATGTACTGTGATATTGATCCTACCACCCACCGAGACATGTATGCAGGTATTAACCCTCCTACTCACTTAAACATGTACTGTGATATTAATCCTACCACCCACGAGACATGTATGCAGGTATTAACCCTCCTACTCACTTAAACATGTACTGTGATATTAATCCTACAACGCACGAGACATGTATGCATGTATTAACCCTCCTACTCACTTAAACATGTAATGTGATATTGATCCTACCACCCAAACGAGACATGTATGCATGTATTAACACTCCTATTCACATAAACATGTACTGTGATATTGATCCTACCACCCACCGAGACATGTATGCAGGTATTAACTCTCCTACTCACTTAAACATGTAATGTGATATTGATCCTAACACCCACCGAGATATGTATGAAGGTATTAACTCTCCCACTCACTTAAACATGTAATGTGATATTGATCCTATCACCCACTGAGACGTATATGCAGGTATTAATACTTCTACTCACTTAAACATGAAATGTGATATTGATCCTAACACCCACCGAGACATGTATAACGGTATTAACTCTCCTACTCACTTAAACATGTAATGTGATATGGATCCTAACACCCACTGAGATATATATGCAGGTATTAACCCTCCTACTCACTTAAAAATGTAATGTGATATTGATCCTAACACCAAACGAGACATGTATGCAGGTACTAACCCTCCTACTCACTTAAACATGTAATGTGATATTGATCTTAACACCAAACGAGACATGTATGCAGGTATTAACCCTCCTACTCACTTAACCGTGTACTGTGATATTAATCCTACCACCCACGAGAAATGTATGCATGTATTAACCCTCCTACTCACATAAACATGTAATGTGATATTGATCCTACCACCAAACGAGGCATGTATGCAGGTATTAACCCTCCTACTCACTTAAACATGTACTGTGATATTAATCCTACCACCCACCGACACATGTATGCATGTATTAACCCTCCTACTCACTTAAACATGTAATGTGATATTGATCCTAACACCAAACGAGACATGTATGCAGGTATTAACCCTCCCACTCACTTAAACATGTACTGTGATATTAATCCTACCACTCACCGAGACATGTATGCATGTATTAACCCTCCTACTCACTTAAACATGTACTGAGATATTAACCCTACCACCCACCGAGATATGTATGCATATATTAACCCTCCTACTCACTTAAACATGTACTGTGATATTAATCCTACCACCCACCGAGACATGTATGCATGTATTAACCCTCCTACTCACTTAAACATGTACTTTGATATTAATCCTACCACCCACCGAGACATGTATGCATGTATTAATACTTCTACTCAACCTAACATGTATTGTGATATTGATCCTACCACCAAACGAGACATATATGCAGGTATTAACCCTCCTACTCACTTAACCGTGTACTGTGATATTAATCCTACCACCTACGAGACATGTATGCATGTATTAACCCTCCTACTCACTTAAACATGTAATGTGATATTGATCCTACCACCAAACGAGACATGTATGCAGGTATTAACCCTCCTACTCACTTAAACATGTACTGTGATACTGATCCTACCACCAAACGAGACATGTATGCAGTATTAACCCTCCTACTCACTTAAACATGTACTGTGATATTGATCCTACCACCAAACGAGACATGTATGCAGGTATTAACCCTCCTACTCACTTAAACATGTACTGTGATATTGATCCTACCACCCACCGAGACATGTATGCATGTATTAACCCTCCTACTCACTTAAACATGTAATGTGATATTGATCCTACCACCCACGAGATATGTATGCAGGTATTAATACTTCTACTCACTTAAACATGTACTGTGATATTGATCCTACCACCAACGAGACATGTATGCATGTATTAACCCTCCTACTCACTTAAACATGTACTGTGATATTGATCCTACCACCAAACGAGACATGTATGCAGGTATTAACCCTCCTACTCACTTAAACATGTACTGTGATATTGATCCTACCAACAAACGAGACATGTATGCAGGTATTAACCCTCCTACTCACTTAAACATATAATGTGCTATTGATCCTACCACCCAACGAGACATGTATGCATGTATTAACCCTCCTACTCACTTAAACATGTACTGTGATATTGATCCTACCACCCACCGAGACATGTATGCATGTATTAACCCTCCTACTCACTTAAACATGTACTGTGATATTGATCCTACCACCAAACGAGACATGTATGCATATATTAACCCTCCTACTCACTTAAACATGTACTGTGATATTAATTCTACCACCCACCGAGACATGTATGCAGGTATTAACCCTCCTACTCACTTAAACATGTACTGTGATATTGATCCTAACACCCACCGAGATATGTATGCAGGGTTAATACTTCTACTCACTTAAACATGTACTGTGATATTAATTCTACCACCCACCGAGACATGTATGCATGTATTAACCCTCCTACTCACTTAAACATGTACTTTGATAATAATCCTACCATCCACCGACACATGTATGCATGCATTAATACTTCAACTCACTTAAACATGTAATGTGATATTAATCCTACCACCCACGAGACATGTATGCAGGTATTAACCCTCCTACTTACTTAAACATGTACTGTGATATTGATCCTACCACCAAACGAGACATGTATGCAGGTATTAACCCTCCTTTTTACTTAAACAGGTAATGTGATATTGATCCTACCACCAAACGAGACATGTATGCAGGTATTAACCCTCCTATTCACATAAACATGTACTGTGATATTGATCCTAACACCCATCGACACATGTATGCATGTATTAATACTTCTACTCACTTAAACATGTAATGTGATATTAATCCTACCACCCACGAGACATTTATGCAGGTATTAATACTTCTACTCACTTAAACATGTAATGTGATATTAATCCTACCACCCACGAGACATTTATGCAGGTATTCATACTTCTACTCACTTAAACATGTACTGTGATATTGATCCTACCACCCACCGAGATATGTATGCATGTGTTAACCCTCCTACTCACTTAAACATGTAATGTGATATTGATCCTACCACCAAACGAGACATGTATGCAGGTATTAACCCTCCTACTCACATAAACATGTACTGTGATATTGATCCTAACACCCACCGAGACATGTATGTAGGTATTAATACTTCTACTCACTTAAACATGTAATGTGATATTGATCCTACCACCAAACGAGACATGTATGCAGGTATTAACCCTCCTACTCACTTAAACATGTAATGTGATATTGATCCTACCACCAAACGAGAAATGTATGCAGGTATTAACCCTCCTATTCACATAAACATGTACTGTGATATTGATCCTAACACCCACCGAGACATGTATGTAGGTATTAATACTTCTACTCACTTAAACATGTACTGTGATATTAATCCTACCACCCACGAGACATTTATGCAGGTATTAATACTTCTACTCACTTAAACATGTAATGTGATATTGATCCTACCACCAAAGGAGACATGTATGCAGGTATTAACCCTCCTACTCACTTATACATGTACTGTGATATTGATCCAAACACCCACCGAGATATGTATGCAGGTATTAATACTTCTACTCACTTAAACATGTAATGTGATATTGATCCTACCACCAAACGAGACATGTATGCAGTTATTAATACTTCTACTCACTTAACATGTAATGTGATATTGATCCTACTACCCACTGAGACATGTATGCAGGTATTAACTCTGCTACTCACTTAAACATGTTCTGTGATATTAATCCTACCACCCACGAGACATGTATGCATGTATTAACCCTCCTACTCACTTAAACATGTACTGTGATATTGATCCTACCACCAAACGAGACATGTATGCAGGTATTAACCCTCCTACTCACTTAAACATGTACTGTGATATTGATCCTACCACCAAACGAGACATGTATGCATGTATTAACCCTCCTACTCACTTAAACATGTACTGTGATATTGATCCTACCACCACGAGACATGTATGCAGGTATTAACCCTCCTACTCACTTAAACATGTACTGTGATATTGATCCTACCACCCACCGAGATATGTATGCAGGTATTAACCCTCCTACTCACTTAAACATGTAATGTGATATTGATCCTACCACCCACCGAGACATGTATGCAGGTAATACTTCTACTCCCTTAAACATGTACTGTGATATTAATCCTACCACGCACGAGACATGTATGCATGTATTAACCCTCCTACTCACTAAAACATGTACTGTGATATTAATCCTACCACCACGAGACATGTATGCATGTATTAACCCTCCTACTCACTTAAACATGTACTGTGATATTGATCCTACCACCACGAGACATGTATGCAGGTATTAACCCTCCTACTCACTTAAACATGTACTGTGATATTGATCCTACCACCCACCGAGATATGTATGCAGGGTTAATACTTCTACTCACTTAAACATGTACTGTGATATTAATCCTACCACGCACGAGACATGTATGCATGTATTAACCCTCCTACTTACTAAAACATGTAATGTGATATTGATCCTACCACCACGAGACATGTATGCATGTATTAACCCTCCTACTCACTAAAACATGTAATGTGATATTGATCCTACCACCACGAGACATGTATGCATGTATTAACCCTCCTACTCACTAAAACATGTAATGTGATATTGATCCTACCACCACGAGACATGTATGCATGTATTAACCCTCCTACTCACTTAAACATGTACTTTGATATTAATCCTACCACCCACCGAGACATGTATGCATGTATTAATACTTCTACTCACTTAAACATGTACTGTGATATTGATCCTACCACCAAACGAGACATGTATGCAGGTATTAACCCTCCTACTCACTTAAACATGTACTGTGATATTAATCCTACCACCCACCGAGACATGTATGCATGTATTAACCCTCCTACTCACTTAAACATGTAATGTGATATTGATCCTAACACCCACCGAGACATGTATGCATGTATTAACCCTCCTACTCACTTAAACATGTACTGTGATATTGATCCTACCACCAAACGAGACATGTATGCAGGTATTAACCCTCCTACTCACTTAAACATGTAATGTGATATTGATCCTACCACCAAACGAGACATGTATGCAGGTATTAACCCTCCTACTCACTTAAACATGTACTGTGATATTGATCCTACCAACCACCGAGACATGTATGCATGTATTAATACTTCTACTCACTTAAACATGTACTGTGATATTAATCCTACCACCCACTGAGACATGTATGCAGGTATTAATACCTTCTACTCACTTAAACATGTAATGTGATATTAATCCTACCACCCACGAGACATTTATGCAGGTATTAACACTTCTACTCACTTAAACATGTACTGTGATATTGATCCTACCACCCACCGAGACATGTATGCATGTATTAATCCTCCTACTCACTTAAACATGTAATGTGATATTGATCCTACCACCAAACGAGACATGTATGCAGGTATTAACCCTCCTACTCACTTAAACATGTACTGTGATATTGATCCTAACACCCACCGAGACATGTATGTAGGTATTAATACTTCTACTCACTTAAACATTTAATGTGATATTGATCCTACCACCAAACGAGACATGTATGCAGGTATTAACCCTCCTACTCACTTAAACATGTAATGTGATATTGATCCTACCACCAAACGAGACATGTATGCAGGTATTAACCCTCCTATTCACATAACCATGTACTGTGATATTGATCCTACCACCCACCGAGACATGTATGCAGGTATTAACCCTCCTACTCACCTAAACATGTACTGCGATATTAATCCTACCACCCACGAGACATGTATGCAGGTATTAATACTTCTACTCACTTAAACATGTAATGTGATATTGATCCTACCACCAAACGAGACATGTATGCAGGTATTAACCCTCCTACTCACTTAAACATGTACTGTGATATTGATCCTACCACCCACCGAGACATGTATGCAGGTATTAACCCTCCTACTCACTTAAACATGTACTGTGATATTGATCCTACCACCAAACGAGACATGTATGCAGGTATTAACCCTCCTACTCACTTAAACATGTACTGTGATATTGATCCTACCACCCACCGAGACATGTATGCAGGTATTAACCTTCTACTCACTTAAACATGTACTGTGATATTGATCCTACCACCAAAAGAGACATGTATGCAGGTATTAATACTCCTACTCACTTAAACATGTAATGTGATATTGATCCTACCACCAAAGGAGACATGTATGCAGGTATTAACCCTCCTACTCACTTAAACATGTACTGTGATATTGATCCAAACACCCACCGAGATATGTATGCAGGGTTAATACTTCTACTCACTTAAACATGTAATGTGATATTGATCCTACCACCCACCGAGACATGTATGGAGCTATTGACTCTCTAACCCACATAACCATGTACTGTGATATTTATCCTTCCAACGACCCAGAAAGGTATGGAGTTATTGATCCTCCAACCCACTTAAACATGCACAGTGATATTGACAATGTATTCTACTCACTTAAACATGCACAGTGATATTGACAATGTATTCTACTCACTTAAACATGCACAGTGATATTGAAAAATGTATTCTATCTCACTTAAACATGAAACAGTGATATTGACAATTTATTCTACTCACTTAAACATGCACAGTGATATTGACAATGTATTCTACTCACTTAAACATGCACAGTGATATTGACAATGTATTCTACTCACTTAAACATGCACAGTGATATTGACGATGTATTCTACTCACTTAAACATGCACAGTGATATTGACAATGTATTCTACTCACTTAAACATGCACAGTGATATTGACAATTTATTCTACTCACTTAAACTTGCACAGTGATATTGACAATGTATTCTACTCACTTAAACATGCACAGTGATATTGACAATGTATTCTACTCACTTAAACATGCACAGTGATATTGACAATGTATTCTACTCACTTAAACATGCACAGTGATATTGACAATGTATTCTACTCACTTAAACATGCACAGTGATATTGACAATGTATTCTACTCACTTAAACATGCACAGTGATATTGACAATGTATTCTACTCACTTAAACATGCACAGTGATATTGACAATGTATTCTACTCACTTAAACATGCACAGTGATATTGACAATGTATTCTACTCACTTAAACATGCACAGTGATATTGACAATGTATTCTACTCACTTAAACATGCACAGTGATATTGACAATGTATTCTACTCACTTAAACATGCACAGTGATATTGACAATGTATTCTACTCACTTAAACATGCACAGTGATATTGACAATGTATTCTACTCACTTAAACATGCACAGTGATATTGACAATGTATTCTACTCACTTAAACATGCACAGTGATATTGACAATGTATTCTACTCACTTAAACATGCACAGTGATATTGACAATGTATTCTACTCACTTAAACATGCACAGTGATATTGACAATGTATTCTACTCACTTAAACATGCACAGTGATATTGACAATGTATTCTACTCACTTAAACATGCACAGTGATATTGACAATGTATTCTACTCACTTAAACATGCACAGTGATATTGACAATGTATTCTACTCACTTAAACATGCACAGTGATATTGACAATGTATTCTACTCACTTAAACATGCACAGTGATATTGACAATGTATTCTACTCACTTAAACATGCACAGTGATATTGACAATGTATTCTACTCACTTAAACATGCACAGTGATATTGACAATGTATTCTACTCACTTAAACATGCACAGTGATATTGACAATGTATTCTACTCACTTAAACATGCACAGTGATATTGACAATGTATTCTACTCACTTAAACATGCACAGTGATATTGACAATGTATTCTACTCACTTAAACATGCACAGTGATATTGACAATGTATTCTACTCACTTAAACATGCACAGTGATATTGACAATGTATTCTACTCACTTAAACATGCACAGTGATATTGACAATGTATTCTACTCACTTAAACATGCACAGTGATATTGACAATGTATTCTACTCACTTAAACATGCACAGTGATATTGACAATGTATTCTACTCACTTAAACATGCACAGTGATATTGACAATGTATTCTACTCACTTAAACATGCACAGTGATATTGACAATGTATTCTACTCACTTAAACATGCACAGTGATATTGACAATGTATTCTACTCACTTAAACATGCACAGTGATATTGACAATGTATTCTACTCACTTAAACATGCACAGTGATATTGACAATGTATTCTACTCACTTAAACATGCACAGTGATATTGACAATGTATTCTACTCACTTAAACATGCACAGTGATATTGACAATGTATTCTACTCACTTAAACATGCACAGTGATATTGACAATGTATTCTACTCACTTAAACATGCACAGTGATATTGACAATGTATTCTACTCACTTAAACATGCACAGTGATATTGACAATGTATTCTACTCACTTAAACATGCACAGTGATATTGACAATGTATTCTACTCACTTAAACATGCACAGTGATATTGACAATGTATTCTACTCACTTAAACATGCACAGTGATATTGACAATGTATTCTACTCACTTAAACATGCACAGTGATATTGACAATGTATTCTACTCACTTAAACATGCACAGTGATATTGACAATGTATTCTACTCACTTAAACATGCACAGTGATATTGACAATGTATTCTACTCACTTAAACATGCACAGTGATATTGACAATGTATTCTACTCACTTAAACATGCACAGTGATATTGACAATGTATTCTACTCACTTAAACATGCACAGTGATATTGACAATGTATTCTACTCACTTAAACATGCACAGTGATATTGACAATGTATTCTACTCACTTAAACATGCACAGTGATATTGACAATGTATTCTACTCACTTAAACATGCACAGTGATATTGACAATGTATTCTACTCACTTAAACATGCACAGTGATATTGACAATGTATTCTACTCACTTAAACATGCACAGTGATATTGACAATGTATTCTACTCACTTAAACATGCACAGTGATATTGACAATGTATTCTACTCACTTAAACATGCACAGTGATATTGACAATGTATTCTACTCACTTAAACATGCACAGTGATATTGACAATGTATTCTACTCACTTAAACATGCACAGTGATATTGACAATGTATTCTACTCACTTAAACATGCACAGTGATATTGACAATGTATTCTACTCACTTAAACATGCACAGTGATATTGACAATGTATTCTACTCACTTAAACATGCACAGTGATATTGACAATGTATTCTACTCACTTAAACATGCACAGTGATATTGACAATGTATTCTACTCACTTAAACATGCACAGTGATATTGACAATGTATTCTACTCACTTAAACATGCACAGTGATATTGACAATGTATTCTACTCACTTAAACATGCACAGTGATATTGACAATGTATTCTACTCACTTAAACATGCACAGTGATATTGACAATTTATAATATGAGAGTGTTAACAACCATACTTTTTTTAACCATTTTAAAATTATGAAAAAAACCTCAAATCCTTTTTCATTTGAATAGAAATTAATTAATTTGTTTAGTAATTTATTTTTACTATGAAATAATCAACAGTCTTCTCTCACCCAACACGTTCTTAAGGCCCTTCCACCAACCCGGTGTCCTCTTGCCTATTCACGTACGTATTTTGTGTGCTTAGGAAGTTGTTTCTCCAATGTTGTTGATGACGTGGCTACTAAGTTGATCATGGCCAGTCATTCAGATACCATCCATGCACCATGGTGATGCCTATCATACTACCATGCACACGTACGTAATAATTATGCAATCACATTATTCCACTCCAAATAAAATCGCAACATAAAGTTAGTATTCTTGTGGGAAATAAAAATACCCAAAGAACAATGCAATCTTAAAAGGCAATGTGATGGCTAATGTTTCTTTTATGACTTGAAGTCTGCCTCTTTCCTAAGAGAAATAAGTTGTTTGGACAGTACTTGGACTTGCGACACTAAAAGCTTCAAGACTAATAAGCACCTCTCTAAAAAAAATGCATACTTCTTAATGATGTAATATGGAATGTAACAAATAATGCTTCTAGCTTATTAGCTTCTAGTTAAAGATGTCGTTATATTATAGATATTTAATAGCACTCACTTATTAAAGCTTTAATAGTTATGACCACCATTAAAAATCCCTTTATTATATATGGGATTTATATCATATGGCTTTCAAAACCTGCTTCCGCCAAATTAAAATGAGGATAAATCAAAACTTATAAACTATATTGATAAATTAAATCTGATGCAAATATGCAAATATTTATTCGTCTACATCTTATAAACTTGTAAACAGCCTTTTTTCTTAATTTTCTGTTGCTTATTTTTGTACTTAAATGCTACTGAATAGGTCATTTTTACCTACCTTGGAGCAAGTTCGTCTTGGAAACGGTTTTGGGATTACAAAACCAAATTTTAAAATTAAATATGACAGATAAATATAACCAAAATGACATATTTTATTTTGACTTATTTATTATTTATTTTTTAATTCAATTTGTTTGTATTTGTTAGGAATAAATTTATTTGTTTGCCGGATAGAAAATTATGTCACTGTGTTTGGTTGAATTTACAGTATATTTTGTAATATTCAATTCCTAATTATGTTAATTTGTCTAGACGATGAACTGACCCCAAACGTATAATAAAATATACGGCAGCGAGCCTTTTCTATTGTAATACTACCCGCGCGCGTCCGAATGCACATCGACAAGCACACGAACCGTCTGCCCCAGCCCGGCTCCCCCACCAGTTGCCTTGGATTTACCCCTTACTCGACTCTCTCACGCTCACAGACACAACCCCCATGGGTGGGACCACTCCTGTATGTCACCTCTCTGGCTCTGCCCATCTTTGATAGTGAGAAAGTACACGAACTAGTCAATTGTGTTGTCACTGATTACAATTCATCCACGCATATTATAAATCTGTTGGCCAAATACGCCAATAATACTTACGTCAATTTAGTACGTATCAATTTTCACAAATGAGGTTTAATCAGTGAATATAGACTACATGTATATGTATCGTCAATACATTACATTTGTGAATAGTTTTTCTCTTTTTTTAAATGCTTCGCAAGTGCAAGTTTCATAAGCGTACAAAGCATTCTAATAGTACAGTATCAGAGAGACCATTAAAAAGAAAAATTTGTCGGAACGAGTTTGACCGTTCAACAATATGTAATTCTTAGTAGTGTTTAAAAAATAGATTCTCTAAGTAATTTTGTTTTTTTTTTTTTTTTTTTTGTCTGATTATACATTAATTCCAACTCATAAAAACACATACATTTTTATTTATTAATTCTACCTTATTGTTTTGTAATTTCCTAAGGTCAGGGTTACCCAGGTGTAATAAATGTGTATATTCTTAAATAGATTGAATGTTTATGTATTTAATACTGCATCCGTAGCCTATTCATGCTTATCATTGTCTTAATTAATAAACCATATAAAATAACTGTGGTCATAATAATTTGTTTCCTATTCATAGTTAGTTTATTAATATTAATTTTCCTCAGTGTTGCTAAGCTTTTTATGACAAAATATTTGTCTTAACAAAAATAAATTAATGTTTATCAAACTAAAATAACACATATCACCCATCGATCTGTTACAAACTTTTAGAGGGTTATGAAATATAATGTGTACAGTATCTATTTCATATTTTTGTTGACATATTTTATCTGATTATGTAATAGATTAATAATTTCAGATATTGTAACCTTGCTTAAAAGCATGCAGAAGAATATTTATCCTGTTTTCAGTAGAAAGTGTGGAAATTCCCGCTCTGGATCGTAAAGACAGTGGGAAGAACAAATCACAATCTTTATATTGTCAAAACTCAACAATAACAAGCAAATCGGGAGGACCAACAAGCGTTCAGATTTGAAGAAATTGAATGAAGGGGCAGTAGGGGTAAGGTGAGCAAAGACAGACTACAGAGAGGAAATGCTCCCCCCACCACTAGCACTCCATTATGCGAAAATCACCGAGAGTTTCCGACACAAGCCAATACGAACATTGGTTCGTTGCTATAAGATCAGCTGACTTTGACAGTTGGCATTAACTCATCTCAGTTTACAATTAATTGGCGCAAAGAGCTAAGAGTAACAGTGCTATTAACAGCAGTATTTACGTGTTTTAGTAATTAATTTAACAATTTCTGTTAAACCTCGATTACATGATGAGTAATTACATCATATACATGTTCTGCCAAGCATTATAAAATGAAAAAAATCTGTAATGGGACCAGCTGATAAGCGTCTATACTGCACTTGGCATGTTGACAGGGCATGGCAGTCAAATCTTAAAAAATTAAGGACATCGAGACCCAAAAACAAACGTATAGGAAATTAAGGGTATTATTAGGAGAAACAGATGAAAATGCTTTTATGACAATGCTTAAATTAATTATTAATGAACCATGCAGCAATGAAATTACGAAAGACTATGGTGAATACTTTCAAAATAAATATGGAGGATGTTTTAAATCATTGGCCTATTGTTATAGAACCAATGTAGGCATTAATACAAACATGCATTTAGAGAGCATGCATAGGACTATCAAACATATCTTCTTGGAGGGAAATCAGTAAAGAGACTAGACAAAGCAATCTATGCAGTAATGCAGATGAATAAACAAAAATTATTTGATCGTTTGATAGTGTTTGAGGAAGGAAAATTAACAACCAAACTAAAACAGCTCAGAACTCGCCTCAAGAAGTCTCTGGAAATGAGTGTTGATTTAGTGATTTCAAATGATGAATCATCGTGGGAAATTGCGTCATCCTCCTCATCTGGTAAAACCCACACGTTGAGGTAAATTGAACTAAATGTCATTGTCGAATCGTTTGTACTCAGTGTGCTTCCTGCATCCACAAGTTCAGCTGTAGATGTATCGACTCTTGCATAAAGTGGAACATGTGTAAGCATATTCATCTGCTATGCCGAAAATGAAAACTAGAAAGGCCTGAGATTAAAGAAGAATGTGACAATGAATGTAATCTCTTACAAAATCCATTAATCATAGAAGACGATAAAAACTCTGAAGAAAAGCGTGTAATTTTAAAAGAGTTTGGTTCTAAAAGGAATAGTCAAAAATCAATAGAGCTACTAAAACTTCAACTCAAACAGCAATTTGATCAAATATGCAAAAAGAATATCTACCAGTAAAGATGTGCGTGTTGCAAACCAAACACTTAAAAATTTATATGCAAAACTTAATAGCATAAAAAAACCTTCCATTGGTCAGCTTAAAATTAGAAGAAATTATAGTGCTAATAAAAACCTTGAGCTTCAAAGAAGATTTCAATCAACAAAAAATAAAAAGAAGAATACTAAATCAATAAAAAGACCTTCAGAAGAAGAAGCACAAAAAATTGCTCTAAACACATTACAACAAACTCCTCCCACGTCAAATTAGTATGTTTATTCATGCGTAAGTTTGATTAAAAATCTCTTTTATTGGATTTATAATTTGGTACATTAAATTTAAAATTTTCTTCTTCAGCTTTGAATGACAATAAGGGCATTTTTATTATTTAACCACCATTTTCATTTAATCTTGTCTTAATATGTGACTGTATATTATTAACAATAACACTATTTTTTGGTACTATTAACGCTTCATAAAAATAAAAAATATTAATGCTTTTGCAGTTTTGTACGCCAATACAGTAATACAATTTATTGACTTAACTTTGTATTGGACAGCGCAAACAGTTTCATTTGTTTGTAAAATGCTGATATTTTAATTAACAAGATCATTAAATATGACTCAATGCAAAATAAATTAAACAGGCTTACTAACATAATAATGTGGCATATTATACTGTTATATTGGTACTAAGACAATTACTCTCCCTTAAATAGTTATTTACATGTCAGTTAAGCAATAATAATAGAATATAAGAACCTAAACTTGGATATGTCTATTATATTAAAATAAATGAAAATAATGGAAAAGTAGTATCAGATATTTATTTACATAAAGTTTTTTAATCCGACAAAATATTGTTTGACGTTTATACTTCACGATTTATCAGTTTACAAAAATGATAATGTCTCTTTTTGATTGTAGGATTATATGTCAATGGCATGACAATATCTCAACATACTGCTGAAGAACTAAGTGTTTAAAATTCACGTTAATTTAATCAACCATGTAAATATAATTGCTTTATCAATGTTAATAATGAATAAAAGGAATTAATAAAACTGTGTATAGAACATGTTTTATTTAAAACTGTATAAGAGGTAGGTTTTTAATTTTATTTATATCCACAGTCTTAGAGAACAATCTTGATTTTAAGATGAACACAATTTTAAATTTTGTATCATCTGAACTATAAATTATTTAGTAACTAGAAACAGAGCCCGTTGTGGTCAAATACAACGGTCTCTAGTAAAATGGTACGTGTAAGCTATTTCCTGTAAAATCAAAAAAATTATTTATAATTATTTTCAATATTGAAATTGTACTTAAAAAAAATTTGTTTTCTGTTAGATTAGATACTTAAATTAAAATAAAAATCAAACATAACGGTAACGTATTTATTTACAATATTTCTTTATACACAACATTCTTTGTAAATATTTTATTAGAGTTTTTCAACAATTTTCCTTGTTCTTTGTTGGGGATAATTTTTATTTTAATATTATCAAAACTTTTTACCCTAGAAAGTGCAACATACAATTGTCCATGGCTGAATACTGGTGCTGGTAGGTAGACACCAACTTTCTTTAAAGTCTGGCCTTGTGCTTTATTAATCGTCATGGCAAATGCTAATTTTATAGGAAATTGTCTTCTTTTTAAAACAAATGGCAATTCTGTGTCCGTCTGTGCTAAATCAATCCTTGGAATGAACACAATGTCACCTGCTGAAGATCCAGTTAAAACCTCTGCAATTATTAAATTAGGCTTTAACTTTTTAACAATTAATCGGGTGCCATTACATAACCCTCTTTTTGTGTTAAGATTTCTTAGTATCATTATAACAGCTCCAATCTTTAAATTTAATTTATGTATTGGCATTCCTGATGGTGATAGCTGATTTAAAAATTCTATAGGGTAATGTGTATCTGCATGGGAACTATCATCCGCTTCAATAGAATCCGAACTTAAGTATGTTTCTGGTTTTGCTTCCAGTAAGTTGTGAACAGTTTCATTTAGATAATCCACATCTATGTTTTTTGAACATAAAATAGCCTTTTGGGCGAATTCATGAGAGTGTGCAATGTCCAACTTATCCCCAAATGTATCTCTGGCTATGTTACCGTGACTTAAAATTTTTGGTGGTATTTCTATTAGTTCTTCTGGTAAATCATATGTTATATCAGTCAGACCATTTCCTACGCTTAATAGCCACTTGCTAAATAAATCATCCACTGATTGTACATTTTTACTAAATCGTAGGATCTTAAAGCATTCCCACAGTGGGTGAAATTTTATACTTGCTTCTATTATTTTAGTTCTGTTACCATGTCTGACAACTGGAAGAGTTTGCCTGAAATCCCCACCTAGTAACATAACTTTTCCACCGAAAGAATTCTGGTTGTTCATTATTTCCTTTAGCACTCTGTCAATGGCAGTCAAAGCAATTCCTGGTGCCATAGTTGCTTCATCCCAAATTATGATTTTGGCTGATCTAATGATGGTGGCTTCGAGAGAATTCAATCTTATATTTGAAACGAATGTTTCGTTTAAAGGGGGTACCAACTTGAATTGGTTAAAATATGTTTTACCTCCTTCCAATAAGTTTGCAGCAATGCCAGTAGACGCAATAGGTAATGCAATATTTTTTCCTCCACGCACTGTACACAGAATAGTCTTATACAAATAAGTTTTTCCTGTGCCTCCTGGCCCATCCAGAAAAAAACATGTTTCTGGGACTTCATTGTTTATTGATGCAATTATATTGTCATAACACTGTCTTTGCTCGGTATTCAAACTATTTATCATTTCTTTGCTTTTTTCTTTCTCTAGCTCATGATCATAGATATCAGTATGGTTGATTGGTAGGATATCATTTACTGGCATCGGGAGATTGTATTTAAGGCAAGAGCTATGACTTGCTTCTAAGGTGTTGTTAATTTCTATTAGAGTCAAATTTTTACAACGTTCACAGTTATCTGTATGGCCTATTTTGTGGCTGTTTGCAAAGTCTTCCCAAAGATGAGATAGGTATTTTTCAAATAATTCCTTAGCATTAGATGGGGAAGCAAATATTAGAATATATGAGAATAAGTCCCTTAAATTTTTAGGCATGCTAAAATTGACAGCTTCAGCTAAAGTTTTATCCCAAATTTCGTCATTTTTTATCAAGCCTTTTTGCACAGCCGCTTCATGAAACGTATCATAATTAGTACCATCAATCGTTTTTAAATCATCATAAGATGTAGCACCAAGTACATGAAGCAGAAGAAGTCTTAAACAATACCTTTCAGGATCACAACCCAGATTTACAAAATACATTCGACCAATTATATTATGTCTGTCTTGCTGTCTGCGAATCCATTTCCTTGTTTTTTTATTAAAAACATATATTTTAGATATATCGCTATAGTAAATTAATCTAGCATTTTCATCTTCCGCGTTTAACTTAAACCATGCTGTCAACATTGTATTTTTCACAGCAGTTTGTAACAGATTGTCTGTATTTCTGTTTAGTGAATTTGGATGGAAGACAATGCTTTGATGTTCAGGAAGGTGAACAGGCAATCGTATTATAGTGTGCGACTGTTTGTGCATGTCATTTCCAAGTATTCGCCACATGGCTTCTGGTGCACTTACATATCTACTATCTAAGTGCTTCTGTATTTCGTTAAAATTTTTGTTTCTTTCTGTGATTTGTACATTTGCACAATCATGCCCTTTATACACATATTTAAAAAGATATTTAACACTTTTGACTGTAGCGCAAACTTCCACATTGATATGGCAGTTGTATTTTAACAAAAGATATGGATTATAAGGAACCACCCATGTATTGTCAATTACTTTATTTCTCACGGACAAATCATTACCATTATTTCTTCGGCGGTATTGAGGGTATCCATCTTTGTTAGCTAAAGTTTCATTTTGAAAGGATTTAGGATAGTTTTTAGTACACTTATTTTCCTTCATACACGGTGAGTTTAAATTACACTCACCACAGGGTCCATGAATCATATGTTTTGTAACAGCTGCGTGTAAAGTAGGAAATTTGTCTTTATCTGGCAACTCAGCCGATACAATTTGGTCTATATGTTCTGGTAATTTTGGAGTATCTTGTTCTTTTAATATCAGTAGGATGTGAGCATGGGGTAGTCCCCTTTTTTGAAACTCAATTACATGTATGTTGCCTACTGGGATGCCAAAAATATGTTTTTTGTTTATATCATCCATAAGTTCTGTTAGCTTTAATTGAAAAACTCTAGAAACTAAATCTGGACGATTTTCAACGGACTGTCCATTTAAATTTTGAGTAATTTCTTCCCATTTTGGATTACAGGTTATTGTAATAAAAAGATCAGGTTTACCATAGTTCCTCACTATTGACATAGCGTCTTGGTAGTTTTGCATCATATTTCGTGGACTTCCTTGAAATGTTGATGGCAAAATGAATGGCTTTCCAGGGGGAAACAATTCATTGTCTTCTGACAAACGAATCTGGTCCATTAAACCTTTGTACTGTTCAATTCTTAGTTGAGATTGATTCTGTCGAATGAAATTTAATCTGTTTGCCTCAATTTTGGTGTAGGCATCAACAATATATTGTTGTGTGAGTTTTCCTCCACACAATAAAGGATTAAATTCATCACGTACAGAAAGTCGATATTGATAATATTGCATCTGAGTGACTCTTTTTCTTGGATTTAAAGCTTTATTTTTAATATTTTGGAGACATGATGGCTTATCATTCAGTGGAATATTTATTCCCCAACTTTGATCGCCGTATGGGAAGAACATTGGATATACCATTGGTTCCAAATTTGGGTCCAAAATGCTAATTCTCTGAGTCCTTCTCTTATTAGTTGTGTTGTTAGCACGACAATGAATTAATTACTGAATTATTATTACATTAAATCACTGAAAATTTCACAACTGTGTTCTAGAGACACAGCCGTAACAGAGGTACAACTGCAAGCCGGTTGGTAATGGTAACATTACGATGACGCTTGCATCTGCGTACCTCCCATATGATGCACCAGAACCACCGCCGACCACTGAGATGAGGCGGATTGTGGAAGAATGCATCAGCAACAATCGTCACCTGGTTATGGGATGTGACGCCAACTCACACCACCTGGCGTGGGGTAGCAGCGACGTCAACAACCGTGGTGAGTGTCTATTGAATTTTATAGCTGAATCTAATTTAGTTATAATTAATCAAGGCCGTAAGCCAACCTTTATGCAAAGAAGAGGTGTAGGGGTAAGAGAGGAGGTCTTGGACATAACCTTGGCTAGCTGCTACGCAGCTACAAAGGTTATTAACTGGAGAGTGCTAGACGATCCGTCAGCTTCGGATCACAACTACATCTCATTTAAGGTAAGTTCGTACAGCATAGATGAGACTTACAGAAACCCTAGGCGTACAGATTGGGAAAAATTCAAGTTGGAATTAGAAAACAATCTGGGTCAAACTGAACTAATACAAGGGCAAGGTACTGATATGATGGCGAATTCCACGAGGAACGCCGTAATGGAAGCATATCACAAAGCCTGCCCTGAGACACGTAAAAGCTCCAGGAAGCAGGCCTGTTGGTGGTCGCAGGGTCTGGAGATCCGGAGGAAAAACATACGTAGAATGTATAACGTAAGTAAACGCACAGGTAACTGGGATAGATACTCGGCAGCATTAACAGAGTATAACAAGGAGATAAGAAAGGCCAAGAGAAACTCGTGGAGAGAGTTCTGTCAGAGTATTGATAGAGTACCTGACTGTGCAAAACTCCACAAGATCTTGGCCAAGAGTCCTAACAATGTAGCGGGCACAATCCTAAAGGAAGATGGTACCCACACAAACAGTCCCGAGGAAACGCTTCAGGTATTACTGAGTACACATTTCCCGGGATTTTTCAGCCTAACGTCACGGTGGAAGAAGAAGTCAGAAGAGAGCCGAGAGGGAGAGCGAATCGTGAGGACTGGGACTGTGCAAAGGCTGTTATTACCTATCAAGGTGTTAAATGGGCTTTGAACTCGTTTCAACCATTTAAATCACCAGGAACCGATGGTATCTTTCCTGCTCTCTTACAGGTAAGTGCGGACCTGGTAATTCCACACCTCCTACGCCTGTTCAGATTGAGTCTGGCAACAGGAGTTATCCCTGCATCATGGAGAACCTCTAGAGTGATCTTCATTCCCAAGCCAGGTAAAGAATCCTATGATGTAGCTAAGTCTTATAGACCTATAAGTCTTACCTCCTTCTTCACTAAGACCATGGAGAAGGTATTGGATAGGCATATAAGGAACACTATCTTGGTAAACCGGCCTCTGCACCGGAACCAACATGCCTACCAAATGGGTAAATCCTGCGAA